>JASSUY010027011.1:0-17021 GCA_032466535.1 Forpus xanthops | reverse complement strand
GGTAGGCATCTAGAACTTCTGAAAAAGCATCAAACCAAGGCTAACATATACCAAAATCCCTAATTGTGAACACTGGAGCATCCACACAGTATCTCAAAGCATTTCCAGCACTAGATAAGCATGATTTCCAACAAAAGCATCCTTAAACTAAAGCAGCAGATACTTTCAACTCTGAAACCTTGAAGCCATTTGCAAAGCACCTTCTTTACCTGTAATAATTGGAATCCCTAGTAGGATCAGCATGGTGGCATGTTTGCCAGATCACAGTATCCCAGACTTGGTTGGGCTGGAAAGGACCTTAAAGCTCATCCAGTTCCAACCCCCTGCTACGGGCAGGGACACCTTCCACTAAAAGAAGGTTGCTCCAAGCCCCTGTGTCCAACCTGGCCTTGAACGCAGCCAGGGATGGGGCAGCCACAGCTTCTCTGGGCACCCTGTGCCAGCATCTCAGCATCATCACAGGGAAGAACTGCTTTATGCCCAAACTCAACTTCGCCTGTTTCAGTTTAAACTCATTACCCCTTGTCCTATTGCTACAAAGATAGACTTAGCCCATACAGTGCTAACTGACCAAGTCATTAGACAGCTCAATCCCACCTCCTCAAGAGCGCATTTTCAGAAACATAAAGCCCCTGGAGAAGGCCGCAGAGCATACCGCAGCACCCAAGGATCCGTTGGGGCTCCAATGGAACTGCAAAGCTTGCACTGGGCTTCATCAAGGAAATGGAAATCACACTGAGATACAATTGTTCCACCCCCATCTTCGCCTTCACACATTTTTTACAGGTCAATTTTAAAGAATTAAGTCTTGTTCAGCTAAACATCTGCTGGCTGTTGCTAAAGGAAACAGACTCTGCAACAGTTGAGCAAAAACAGTGAGTTACATAAAAGCCAGACTGCAAAAGCAAGACCCAGCATTCTGCCAGCTGGGGAATCTCAAACATCACGTGCAACTGCCCGTTCAGTTTTGGGGTTAGAATACGATGAAATGAGCCCATACACACTACATAAGCCCAAGGGTTTGAGTTTTCTTTAAGTTTATGAGAACATAATCATGCTGTGTTGTAATTAATTTTCTAGCCAGTGACTTCCCAAAGATTTTCCATAAAAAGGCAGAGAGAGATGAAATACAGCTTAAAAATGGATCAGCTCAGCTCTGGACATTTCCAGACTTAGATCAAGTCAGTACACATAGAAGATGGTTTTGGTCATTGACTATTTAAGTTAGGGGCTTCTCCATGCCTAGTAGAAGAATATTTTTTCCCTTGGAGCACCTTTATGGTCACTGCCCCCTTTTCCTTGAGGCTTACCAGCGTTTGGAGAACAGCATCTAACAGTTGAAGTAAGCTGCACTGAACAGAAGGTGTGAAGAAGTTGAGAAGGGGCTCCAACACCATCACCATTCATGTCCCTAGACCAACTAGATGCTTTCTAAGGTTACAGGACTTCAATAGTGTGGTTTTACAGATCATGAAGTCCCATGGCAGGAGAGGCAGCATTCCCGAGAACATCTCAAGCAGTGTAGCTCTAACACACTAGAATCTCACTTCACATTATGTACCTTTCTACAAATAGATATTGCTGCTCTTTGAGGAGAGCTTCTGCCCTTAAATAATCCAGGAGCCTGATGGATGACTAATACAACTAGAAAGCTTTGTGTACAGGAGGATATTTAGCTACCACACATCATCAGGACCTTTCAAGGCTTTCAACACACAGCCAAAGAACAACAGAGGCACCTACAGCTTTCACTGCTGTCTCCCTGTGTTTAGCATAGGCTCCAAGACTTTGGTCCTATCTAGCTTCCTTCAGCCTCACCTACAGAAGCCCTCTCTGCAGTCAACTGCAGTTGCTTAGAAGCACAATCTTCTCCTGCCCAAGCCGCCATCAGTCCAGGTCTGTCCTATACCAATATGGACTTGATCTACTACTAAGCAGAAAGCTGCTTTCTACACACCACTTGGTGAGCTCAATGGAGATGTACCGTATTAGTAGCTCCAAGCCAAGAATTTAACCATTTAACCAGTGGTCACTGCTCTTGTTCATTTATGCTGTCAAGGGAAAACAAAGTGCCCCTAAAGCCAGATTCCTCAAGTTGGAAATGGCTCACCAAGCACACTGGAGGACAATTAGGCAGAATCAAGAGCTAACTCCTCACTCGCATGGACAATGCCTGTTTTCTCAGCACAAACACAGGAGTGGAAGCACTGGATTCACTGGAGCTGGGAAGAAGTCCAGCTAACCCACCTCTGCTTTTGCATCCTGTGGCAGGGAACACGCAGATGAAGGCACAAATGCTCCTTGAAGAAGTAATGCCATGAGTCAGGGTGCCTGCTTACAGCAATATGGGCAAGTGGAAGTCATGGAATGGGAAAATCATTTAAATATTACATTCAAACACATATAAGGATAAAAGCAGGCAGGAATGGGATACAGCACAGGCAGCTCGGCCACATGATCCATGGCTGAGACAGCACTACTTCCCAGTGTCCTAGAATTGATAAGGGATTTCAGTAATGCATTATCAACTTATCTTTTGTATTTAAGACAGCAGAAGGCAGGGCTCCCCGTTATATCACTTAGTATTCATGCTGCCTGGCAGTCTGAGCTAAGAATCCACATCCTCATCTGTGAGTAAGGGGGGAAAAAAAAAAAAAAAAAAAATCAGACATCTTGAGCTAAGTAAAAGCTTCACCCAACTGAAAAGGCACACTATGATCCCAAACCTCATGGAAACATCTTGATACGTTAAAGAAGAGCTCCCAAAATCATAGACATATTACAGATAAAAACAAGAGGGTGATTTCAGTCACAGAAGAAACCTTCCACAGCATCACAAAGCCTCAGACCTCAGTGGCTTATCTTTAACACAAAAGAACATAAAATGAAGCACAGCCAAATGACTACAGTCTCCATTGGACTCATACTAAGATACTGAAAGCACTGTATGCACCAGTCTGGATTGCTCAAACCAAAGACTTGTCAAGCAGTTAATGGCACTCCTAATACTAACACCAAAAAAGTAAAATAAAAAAAAATGAAGCTGCAAAATAATTTGAGATACAGTAACAAGCAAAACTGAAGGTATTTCTCCTCAAGGCTGGAAGCTACTGAAAGCATGAAATCATCGTCTGTCTGTCCCCCCTCAAATGAACTTACCAAAATGCAAGAATTCATTAAGCTTCCTACATACAAAATTCAGAGTGGAAACTACAACTCAGAAAATTTGGTTTGTCACATCATTTTGTCCAAACGTAGAAACAGTATTTCCAAAGATGCACAATTATAGTCCTAAATTTAATTCCCCAACTACTTAATCAGCATCGCTTTGTCTGCACTGGCTTTAGCAAAAAAATAGTTTGTCACTACATGTTTTTTCAAAAGTCCAGAAAGAAACCCAGTGTTACTTTTGCTCCTGTAGTACTCGCTATTTACACCCCCCAAAAAACTTGTGCCAAGCAGACTTACACAGCTCTCAAAGTCATGGCTTTCATCAAATCAGAAAACGAGATCAATGTGTTCTGGGTCAAAAGGATGGTCCAAGGCATGGGAAGCCATGTGAAGAAAGGCCAGGAGAGCTGGGCTTGTTCACCCTGCAGAAAAGGCAGCTCAGGGAAGACCTTATCACCATGTTCCAGTATTTAAAGGGTGGCTACAAAGAAGATGGAGACTCCCTTTTTGCAAGGAATCCCATGGAAAAGATAAGAGGTGATGGGCACAGGTTACTCCTGGGGAGACTCCAACTAGACACAAGAGGGTTCCCATTTTTCACAATGAGAATAACCAGCCACTGGAATAATCTCCCCAGGGAAGTGGAGAGTCCTCAGCACTGGACACTCTTGAGATTGGGCTGGACAGGGTGCTGGGACATCTAGCCTAGGTCATGTTTTGCCTAAAAAGGCTATCCTAGATGATCTCCGAGGTCCCTCTCAACCTGGTACTCTATGGTTCTATAACTTGCCCATTCCAAGAAATCAAGGTATGTGTCCATACTGGAATCAGATACTTTCACCTACAAATGTTTATTCCTTTTGATTTCACTGTTCTAGAGAGGAAAACTTTCCCAACACCTTAATTTTTGAGTTTTCTGCTCATTTCATAGGTCACTTGTAACAGAAGAGAATTTAGCCCACATTTTACTTGTCACAGTGGAACAAACTGTGCATATATACATTACACACATTAACTGTAACTGCTACTGGGCAGAGAGCTGAAGCTCTTTTAGAGAAGCTTCAGCTCACTACAGAAGAGTCTGTACTCTCCCTGCCTTCAATCCTACCCAGTTTCCTTGTTGCAGATATTCATCACTGACAAGCAGCACTGCAGCTACCTACTTCTCAGCTCAATACGTATGTTCTAAAAATAAAGCCAGGGAGAGCAGGTGATGGATGCAAGTATCCAGAGAAGTTACTTCAGATGAAAAATGCTGACAAAATTGAGAGGAAAAGAAAATTAAATGGAAATAAGGAATAAGAATTCAACAACTTGCATTCAGGTCTCTAAGCATCCTCCTACAGGCTTGACAGATAGTTCATGTACCCTGGCTGTAAGTTACAGGTCATTACAGTGTCGTCCCTGGACTTGGCTTTTAAGTTGCATGCTGAGATGCTCTAGAATATCAAAGCCACATGAGACTCACCCCAACTTTGTAACTCACTTCTTATGTCTGTTATCTGCAATCACTTCTTATGCTTGCTATCTACAATCACAGAGCAGCAAGTGCTGAGGCACAGGAGCAGAAGAGCAGCTGGCCAGGCATATCTGTGGTGAATCTGGAAAAGAGGAAAGGACATTTTAGAAAGCCTCCACGCAATAGTTCACACAAGCAACTTCCAACCTTGCTTTATTCTGCTAAAAAAAAAAAAAAAAAAAAAAGGAAAAAGCACTGCTTGCAGTTTCCAGTTTGATATGCCAACTTTCAAATATACTGCGGATAAACAGGAACCAAACACCACTTCTTATAGGAAGATACAGTATGTCTCCTTACCCCACATGAGGGCAAACTAAAAGCTTTCTGTGCAATAAGGTGACTTTTAGTTCAGAAGATGGCGTTTTCTTAACATACAGACACTTCTGACTCTTCAGTGATTTTGGTTGTTGGTAAGCTGTGCTTCCTCACCTTGGGAAACAGGTTTGCAAACCCAAACTTCCATGACGCAGCATCCCTGGGCTGGCTCCACTTCCCACAACACTTCCAGGCACTTTGGTCAGAAGGAAGCACACAAGGTTTTTTGTTTGCATCCTTTTCCCCACCCCAAGATAACAACCTCTAGAGCACGCAGCCCATAGGGCAGAAAAGGGCACAAGCACCCATTTCCGAGGGGGAACGTGCTGCAACAGAGATGCAAAGGTCAAACCAAAATGGAACTCTGGAAAACTCTGCCCAGGGTGACCAGACATATGCTGTTCTGTTCTACATTCAAAACATGCACATTTAACTTCCTTTGGTAGGAAATGTCAGATGTTCTAACAAAAATTACAATTTTAAGAAGCAACTTCAAATTCCAAGAAGCTCTGACCATCATCTAGAAGACAAGTTCTAGCCACATGCTGAAGTAGGAGGTTAAGACTCCCTTACAGATGATGCTTTGACACAGGCCTTACTTATAAGCAACCAGGCTTTCCAGTGCCGAAAGGGCATTCCAATCCAGCGTCACTTCTGTCCTTATTTCCCTGACTGTTACAGCAAGGGTAGGTCCACACTAACCTCCCAAATTGCTCCTTCTGCAAGTACATGGGAGACAAAGGGGCCCTCTTTATCCTGGCCACAGCAGAAGGAAACTGCGCACTGAAGAGATGCTTGCCTTCTCCAGCACCAAGTGCAGGACAGAAAGAACTTGCCATCACCGCGCTGCCAACAGACACCACTTTGACTGCAGCACACAGGAATTTGTTCTACCTCTGCCCTGTACTTTCATAAGCTGTTATTAGTCCAGTCCAGGTCACATATGTTCTCCCAATGTCATTTATGAGTTCTGTCCTCAAGAAGCCATAAGGATTGCTCAGTGGTATTGTAGGAGACTTCAAACATCTCCACGAACTCACGAGACCTGTCATTAACTAATCCTTGTCTACAATTATCCAGCACCAGCTCCTGAATGAAGCCAACCACTGGTGTGAGGAGCATACCACCAGTGTACAAGTGGTGACACCCATGAAAAGGCATTGGGTAGTTGAATATATCCCCAATATTAAGTTTATTGCAAAACATTTAAGGTGAGTTGTTGTTCTATTTGATGCTAAAGTTCTCCCAAGTTATTTGGCCAGGTCACAGGCTGCAGCAAGGAAGAACCAGCCAAACTTGTCCCAGATGAAGCCCTACAAGAAAGGAAAAACACAAGTGCCTATATTCACAGGGAGAGAGGAATTGCTGCTTTATTTAGTTACTTGACACTGCAACCCCAAAAGCACTCTTGGGCAAAGAGCAGGAGCATCCCATTAAAATGACAGTCCACAGATTGAAATACTGAACACTCTTTAGCCCTGGGAAGTTTGCTCTTTTGCTACTTCAAACACATCCCCTGTTAAACTTAGAAAGAAAACCCAGAAGTTGTGCATAAAAATTCCAAACTGGGTTCATTGGCCAGAAACGGTCTCAGTTTCTTTACATACCAACCTCTAATAAGAAGTGGCATCTCCAAACAAGGAAGCTAAACCAAAGACAATTTATAACCTGCTCCACAGTACAATGACTTATTCTAGGAAGAAAAGAACATAAACCATCTCATGCCATCCTGAGGTTCAGGTTTGAACCGGGGGTTAAGTATCACTCAGGCTCTGCTTGAAGAACAAGAGGGTAGGCATGGCATGGAGGAGGCAAACCGGAATGTGAGAGCCCCCCTGCGCTGGTCAGCCTCTGCCACTTCCTACCAGCAGCACCTGTGACAGAAACTCATCGCCACCTCACACAAGACACTTACCAACAGATCTTTTGGCTGCAGCACAGCAAACACGACTCCTTCCATGTTCACAGAGACAGGACTCCAGCATCCTCAGAGCATCCACGGCTCAGAAGGCAGAGCTCAGCTCCCATCCTTTCCCTGGCCACACACCCATGGCAATGGGCTCACCAGAAATCCTGCCTGATACCAAGAGGGCTCAAGCAAAGCACAGAGGAGCCCAAAGTAACAACAGACTTCAGCTCCTGACTGCAGCACACATTAAACCTACCACAGAAGCCAGGAACTAAGAATGGCATGAAACAAAGCCACCTCTTGCAGCAACAAAAAGCAATGGTTAAGGTGAAGAATATCTGGAAAACCTGGTTGGAGCACAAGCTTATCATGGTAACAAGCTCCAGTCTTTCTTTTGCCAGAAAGCCTCGCTGCCCAAAGCCTAACATTATGCAGGGATCACATCCCTTGGTGAAGGAAAGGCAGCTGAAAGAGCAGCTACAGAAAGCAGAATGACAGTGGAAGATGCAATCTGAAACCAAGAACAGCAAGAGGGTCCCTTCCCACTTTTGACAGATAATCAAACTTCTTGGTGTTCAATTAGCTCCTCTAGGCACTGAAGTTTCCTGTGCCACCTCCTTGATGGCCTTAGGCTCAAAGACACACATCTCAGCTTGAACTCAATAGACCTTGGCTTCAAACAGCCACACAGAATCCTTGGAAAGGGATGCTCTGCTTCCTGCCAGGCAGCTCACTTCAGGAAGAAAAGTTATTTACTTTACAGAATGCCAAAATCAGAAGGATAAGGTGCATTCGGGGGAGTGGAGCTGGGCACAGGTCCCATGCTGCTGTAGTCAAGACATACTGCTCTGCGATGCTTGACATACCCACAGCGAAGCCCAACCTTCTCAGCAGTCCACAAGCAATGTTTCTGTTCAGCCCTCAAAGGCCACGATATTCAGAGAAACACCATCTGGAATGTCTAGCAGATCCCCAAACCCTCTCCCAGCTGTCAGTGACAGAGAAGTGGGCTGCACCAGAAGCTTTAAGCATTGCTGGATGTTTTCTCCCATTAGTTTTCAAAGCAAGGCACAGACAAGAAGCTTGTTTCAGTTTCAGAGTAAAAACTAACATCCCTGAAGGCAGCTTGGGAAGAGATGATATTTGCTACCTTAGAGTACACAACCAGGCTGTTCATCTCCTCTGAGGGCCAGGGAAATCTGTGCTAGCCTGAGCCAAGAGATGTGATTTCCAAGTGCAGTGCTTGAAAAGATTGGGGTATACCACAGACACTTTTTGACTCCTGGAGGACATTGCCTCTGCTGCAACAGGGAACATGACTCTACGACCCCCTTCCTTATTTGTTCTCTCAGGAAGCTGGTATATGCACAGTTTTGGGATCTTTTTTACAGTTTTGGGATCTTTTGTACTTCAGCTCATTTTATCACCGGTTAGCAACACAAAACTTTGCGTAATGCTTTAACATACATTTATAATCTTACCAAATTAAAGCATGGGAACAAGATTAAAATGCCAAACTAATGGACACTGCCATACTCCAAAGTCTTTACACTGTCCAGCATGGGCAAATAGGTAAGAGATCTCCCAATGACATTAGATGACAGAACAAAAAAACCTCAAGAGCAAACACTGTGCTCCAGCACTCACACCGAGCTCCAACAAGAACGCTGCACAGCAGGGCTCAGAATGTGAAGTTCTCCAAAAGCAAGTGCCTTGTTTGAAGAGCACCCTCTCAGTCCTCAATCAGTGTATGTTAGGGTGAGCACATTTTCAACCTAAGCATTTCATGCCCATACAGAAAAAATCAGGCCTCTGCAGACCATTTCTGCGGTACCAGAAAGCCTGTTCAGGAGACCCCAATGCTACCAGACAGCTCTAGCGTAACACTTTAAACCTATTTTTGTTCCAAGTCAAATACATAAGCATTCCAAAGCCTTGCCGAGCAAAAGGTATCCATTCCCTCTTAGAGGGCACCAAACAACCTCAGCATAAACACCAGTTTCATCAATTTTGCTCCACAACTCAGTAATTTGTTCTTATCTCATACCGACCTTTAGCCAGAGCTAGTAAAAGAAAACCTGCAACACTTAAAAGAGCAAAGAAGAGAGCAAGCATTTGTAACTCTCCAATGGAGTGTTTCTATTCAGGTTTTCGTTTCTGGGCGTCCCCAAATAAGTTTGGGCTTCTGGGTGTTAAAGAACAATCAGTGCAGCCTCTTCATGAGCATGCCTAGATCCTCTATGAACTCACTCAAAAGTTTTGTAGGCACAGTAGCCCTTAGGTAGTTCAACATGTCTACTATTTGCTGCCTCAAAACCACCATCCTCCTGCTTCTAAACCCACATCCTGTGAGCTCCACTTGATGGCTCCTGAATCCCACAGGAGTAGTGGACCATTCTCCCACACCCACCAGTGATGACTTTGTTGACTTGGCCTAACTCACTGCTGACCCTTTCATGTCATCTAAATAGAAATAACCCCTTCTTCGAATCACAGCCAGGTTTGGGTCGAAAGGGACCTTCGAGCTCATCCAGTTCCACCCTCCTGCCACAGATAGGGACACCTTCCACTAGAGCAGCTTGCTCCAATCCGTGTCCAACCTGGCCTTGAACACGGCCAGGGATGGGGCAGCCACAGCCTCTCTGGGCATCCTTTGTCATCGCCTCAGCACCCTCACAGGGAAGAGATTCTGCCTAAGAGCTCATCTCAATCTCCCCTCTGGCGGGTTAAAGCCATTCCCCTTGTCCTCTCCCTACCAGGCCCTTGTCCAAAGCCCCTCTCTAGGTTTCCTGGAGCCCCTTTAGGCACTGGAGCTGCTCTCAGGTCTTCTCCTAAGGAGCCTTCTCTTCTCCAGGTCGAACAAGCCTTCTTGTCAGAAGGGAAAGAGCAGGAGATTAACTAATAGACTAAATAAGCATCATTATGTGCTGACTAGCTGGAATATATATTATTTAATACTATCTTCCAATTATCAATAGATAATGAAACCTATGTCTAGTAACAGCAGAGCAGCAGTGAAGCAGCAAGGACCCAAACTCCACATTAAGGCTGCTTGCCCTCAAAATAGGGAAAGTAGCAGTGTCAAACCGGGAAAAGACATACCTTGTTGGGTAGATTTTGCTGCCCTTTGATCAATACTAAGTCTGCTCAACACTTGGCAGCAAGCTGGACACAAAGCTGAATGCCTTCACAAGTGAAGCCTTGAAACAAAGTTTCTCCTTGCATTCAGTAATTTGTGAAATCTCCCTGAATACACTCCAAAGCTGACTTCTACATTCATGCTCAACTAGAGAAAGAGACAGCTTTTATTCTAGCACTGTATTGGGCACTGCTCTGAACAGTATTTATTGTCTGACACTTGGGTAAAACCCCCCCAAAAGCTAAAAATACTGCTGCTTGCAAAACCCATTTGATATCTCTCACTCAACTCCCTTGACTCATGAGTAGCCCACGCATTTCAAACGTAGCAAGGGACTGCTGCAAGAAGATCTATATCTCAGTCTTGCCTTTACAAAAGGAAAACAGCAAACCTGTCTTGAGTTATCCAGTGGGATGCCTGACTCTGATCTCGGTGAGTGTGAAGGTTGCACATTTCCAGTGAGCTGCTGAAACCCACTTCTAATGAGGATCAGGAAGCCCACCTTTTGTTAACAGCAGACCACTGACCCCTTCAAAACCTGTCTTTGTGATGAAAGGGAACAGACCAATGCCTCAAATGAGACAAGGAGACTACAGAATTTAGGGAAAGCATCCAGGCAAGTTCAGGTAAGGGCCTACTCATGACATGTATCATGACATGAAACTCTTTAAATCTTTTGGCTCATCAGGAACAGAGCCCTGCTTATTCTAAATTAAATATCATTATATAAAGCTACTTATGTTATACTCACTTGTAAAAATCCCAACATGGAATTAGACTACATGTTTCCAGAAGCAAGGAATCATTCATTATTACATGGTTCAACAGCCTGAGCACACAGAGATGATATGGCTGTGCTGAGGACACTCACAAAGGTAACTATATTTCATCCTTCCAGGGCTCACCTCCACTCCTGAAACCCTGACCTGCTGGATACAGCCTCCAAAGCTTGACACTCAAACTGGGAAAGCCCACCCAGAGAGTATGCTATTTTGCAATTCCAGGTGACTTAACCCTCTTCTCCCCTAGCAGCTGCAGACACTGAAAGAAACAGTAGCCTGAAGAAAGGCAGTGTGTGGCTCTGGGGAAAACACCACCCATCTTCACATGAAACACCTGCTTTTTGCTCTATTTTTTTCCACACAGCAAAGGAGGACAGCTTCCTATTTGGCTCCACCTGAAACAAGAGTGGGGATTATGCAACAAGACAGCACCAAGTACCAGCCTGGGTGCCCTGAGTTGAGAGAGGACCACTGAAAGGGAGCATCCACCTCCATCAAACACTGAGTTACCATAAATATTTAAAAGCAGGATTTTGAACTCTCACTATCTTATCGAAAGAGGCTTTAAGGAACACTCTGATTGCAGTCTGCCTAAAGTGTCTCTACACGCTCACTCACCTTACTCATCTTCCTCTAACACGCACACTACCTGGATCACACACTGCATGATTACTATTATCACAGTGCACTGTGCTCACAGTTTGCATTTTTTCTCCCTCTTCTTTTCTCAGGTTCCCTTTCTGGGTTCCATGAGTCACACAGTTGACATTCTTCTAGTGTCTGCACAAGTAATGTTTCCACTCCCAGTCCCTCTGGGAAAAGAAGCTCTAAGTCAAGAGTAAAAGAAGTTGTCCCAAATGGCATTTATCTTCTTCGACATAGCAGAGTCCACATGCCAGTGTGAATTCCAACATGCACCTTCATACAACCATATTTAAAAAAATACATAGAGAAATCCTATTAGTCCAAGGAGTTTTCTTGCAGATACCTTTGATTCACAGCTGAAGATGAGCTGCTTTGGTTCTTCATATTGCTTTTGAAGAAGAGAGTCACAAGCCCTGCTAGAGCACTTGCCTCTCCCACCTGCTGCAACAAGGACGATTTGCTGTATGTTCCTCCACTTACTACAGTGGTTTACTAAATCATTAACAGACTTGTAATGTAATGCTCTTTAGAACAGCCTGCTCAGCTGATGCTCCTCCTCAAGCTTAAGCACAAGCCAGGAAGCCAAATGCAGATAACCAAGATCCTTCTTCCTCACTTGACAGATTCAGGAAGCTTCCCATGCACTCAGGTGACACCACTGGCCCTCCAAAGAGGAGGTGACTCTTCCCAAGGAAAGCCTACTAATCTCCATTCGTCAAGGGCTCTGCTGCTCCTCAAGATTTTTTGTAGGCTTCAGGTTCTTTGCAGCTCCTGGTTATCCCTCCTGGCTCTCCTCTTCCAGGTGCAAACCCCATTTAGGCCAGACCAACAACCTACATGTGGCCCAAAAGCCGGGAAGACGCCTGCAGTCTAGAACTGGCACCAGGATGAAACAGGATCTTTGAAGGAAAACCCAAGCATGCTCTCCATGAGATGGGGCAACCAAATTGCTGCAGCAAACCCCAGCAGAAATTCCTGCTTGTTTCTCCCCTCCATGCACTTATCAGACCCATCTGTGAGCAAGTCTAACTCATTATAGCAACATGAGAAAACCAACATAGGGATCCTCAGAGAGCTTTGTGCCAGGTTTGAGAGCTAAGGCAGCTCAGGAACAGGTTTGACAAGCATCAGCAGCAGTGTATGGGAAAGGCAGAACCAAAATCTCCTGTTTCAGGCACAGCAGTTAACCACCACAGCCTCACAAGCTTTTAATGCTCCACAACAGAAGGTTTCAATACCAGGCAAGGTATCAAGACACCAAGTTTCATGTTTAGGTACAAAACTACATGAGCAGCTCCTCAACCATACTAAAAAGGCTACTGATTTAACAGTCCAACTGCTGATTAAAACTAGATTTTATCAGGCACAGATTAGCAAACTAAGAAACTAAAAAGCAAATTGGTGAGCCGTGATGTGAACACAAGCAAAACAGTAACAGCAAAGCACTGCAGTCATCATTGTACGTACTCCATGTAGTTAGTACAAGGCAGAGTAGGACATTAATAGACGCATGCTTCCCTCATGGCTGTTCCTCCCCAGTTCTGAACCAACAGCCCATCACGGCCAGCAAGGAACACCTGGCTGCCTGCTGGTCACAAGCCCATACTAGGAAGGCTGAAGGGAAGCACTATGATCACCTCCTCCCACTTCCCACGCAAAAAGGGGTAATTTCAAGGATTTTTCCCTTTTAAAGGGACCAAGAACTTCATGTTCAACAACTTTGTTCATCTCTTACTTCTAATTTCATCATCTGCATGGTTTCAGTTCCTACCCATCCCACCCTGAAGCACATGAGCCGCAGTATGTTGTACTGGATTGCAGATGTTGGCACAGACACAACTGCCTAGTCCTACCAGCATCCATTTTCCAGATATGCTGAGCCAGGGTTTTGAATGCACCTAAACCATCGGCTTCCACAAACTCCTAGAACAACACAATCCAGAAGTCTGCTGCCTACTTTTTAAAGAAACCCTTCCAATCCCAAAGGTTCAGACATTTTAGTCTCCCCAGGATGGGTAACTGCTCCCCTGCCTTCAACTCAGCTGCCCTGCTTTGCATGCTTCCAACTCTGCTGAAGATGCCACCACCAGAAACACACAATGCAACAGATACAGTCACGCACTTACCCACTGAAATTCACTTTGCTTATTACCCAATGACCCTGGTCCTTAATTAGATTAATACTTCAGCCCTCCAAGAATTAAAATGTCTACTACCTGTAGCAACCAAGAAACCAGCACGCTAATGACAACCAAGTCAATGCTCAAGGGAGATAAACCCTGACAGTTCCAAGCCATGTCCATGGCAAACAATAAAGGTTTTGCTCACTCAACTGCAGAAGTTTCTTTCACAAGCCCCCACTGCATCCTGAACATCAGTAAGCACAGTAGAACCTTGAAAATCCTTTTTGACTTCCCAGCAACAACTTCTTCAACCCAGCTGGCAGCGTGCTACCAACTTCAGAGAAGTTGGGCACTTCTTGAGGGTGGCAGAAGAGCTCCAGAAGTCTGATTACACATGGAAGGCATCTTCATTACACTCATAAGGTGAATTATGTATTTAATTAGCAGCAGCCTTAACGAAAAGCTGCTACAGTTGAACACGGAGGACAAGTCTCACTTTACACAAGGAAGCAAACGCATGCAATAAAGCAGATGCCAGAACCATCCACCTCTGTGCACTGCCTCACACACACTAAAAATGTTTTCCAGAAGCTGGAATAAAGTGCTATTTTGCACAGATAAACTTAATGCTGCCTCAAAGGCAAGCATTACCAGTCACAGTTAGGAAACTGCGCTAGTATGAAGCCACTTTGATTAGACTTCCACCTTCAATCCTTCATCTTCAGTGTAACTGTCAATTAGAAATGTTCATTATCAAGTAATCTGCTCTGTGCACCAAGTCACATCTGTTGTCTTTGAAGCTGTAATAGCTCCCAGTGAGGGTGGCTTTTACCAGTGGATCACTTGTGGGCCTTTTGAACTGCATTCAGGCATGGAGTTAAGCACTGCCGGCAGCAGTACTGGAAGCAGAAGCCAATGATCCAACACAAAAAGGTTTTTGGCGTCACCAAGCCTTAAAGCTCTGTCAACCACAGAAAAGCAGCCTTTACGTTTTGCTATAGGCACAATGAGGAGAAGTCCTTGTAACACAAGGTCAGAGCAAGCTTGCTAGAAGACTAAATTTAGCCACCTGTGCCTCAGGCAAGCGTGTTAGTTACAGGTAGCTCTGATACTGGTGCTGAGCACTGGTTCCAAGAGTAAATCCCTTGGAAGACTTGACTCTATTTAATTGCAAATGATCTCAAAGCTAATAATGGGGAGCATGCTCTCAGTTCCTCAAAGAGATGTATGCAAATACCAGCCAACAGTAGCACCAGGATCCTGCGGTACCGTTGTAAGGCTGCTGGAGAGCTACAAACTATCACTACACTCGATGTCAGCAACAGTAAGGGAAGCTCAAGAAGATTTAACAGATGGGGTTTCAGCACAAATGTATTTTAGAACACCTCCTTAACAAGCATATTTCCTACTCTAACATGCCTCACACTACAGTCCTAACACGGCACAGAAGAGCGGATCAACGAGAACAGAGGGAATTACTGCAAGCTCTTGTAAATGTTAGCAGAGGCTGATTGAACAGTTTGTGAAGACAAGCCCTGAGTTACCAAAAGGTGTCACAGGGAGCAGCTTTGTAAAGCATTTAATAACTTGCCAAGCCAAAAAGACAGCGATGACTCAGGTTCTTGAGCTGTGGTGGGTGTTAGGCTCAGTATCAGCTATGAGCCCACAGCGTTAAGACTGTGGTTTCACATCTGTGATTGCTGCAAGTGTCCAAACAAATCTACCTGTAGAAAAACAAAAGTTAAAGAATTTGGTTTCAAGACACTGCTGGGGAATATCACCACTCGCTGCCTCAGAGACCCTGAAGAGCCTGGTTTTGTGTGAAAAACCCAAACAAGAACAGTAGTTCAATCACACCACCAAAACCAGGATTACCAAGAAGACTGCACAAAGTCCAAAGAAGCACAAGAATCCTTGAACTAGATACCGAGCACATGTCACCCCACAAGAGAGACGTAAGCCACGCTCCATCCCTTCAAGCCTCTGCAAATGGATGGTATCACAGAGGGCTGCCTGAACAGTTGACGGACACACATAGCTGCTCTTACATCCAGACCTGTCCCTGTAGCATCTCCAGCTGGAGGATGCCGAGACCCTTGAGCCTCCCAGCCAGGATCCTCCAAGCCAAAACCCGTATCACCACAGCAGGGAACAAGTTACACCCAACCCCCTGCCTTCAATCCTGTGGTCTCATTAACATTGAAGCACTCTGTTTTCTGTAGAAACCGGAAAGAACAAGAGGTTTAAAAACACCAGCTCCCGATCCCAGATCCTGACAAGTGAAGGCAACCCTGGCATACGCAGTGACTACTAACATTTAGGACTGACAAAAAACACCAAGTACTAGAGCTGTATCCAGTAAATCCAGACAAAACCAAAGGACTGCCTGTTGGTTTGAAGCCTAATACCAACTCTGGATCTTAATCACTGAATATACATCTCAGGGGAGAGATTCTTCCCACAGAAGCAGAGCACAACCTAACTCTGATTTACCATCAGTGGTGTTGCATCTATCACCAGTAAAACTGAAGCCTGCGTGCTGCCAACACCATGCTGAGCTTTTTCAGAACTAGAAACCTGACAAAAACTTTCCAAACAGAGGACAACTGGGAAGCAATATCAGATGCTGAAGTGGCTATGGGCCTGATATCAGCTGCATAGTGAACTTGAGGGCCTCCAAATCACCTAACCTGGCACTGACGCCCAGTCAGCTGAGGCAAGCAAGATGGAACTGCCAACACAGAAAACATTTTTCAGGATGAGGAAGAACCTCACTACTCAGTGGATACACACATGGCAGGTATTGCAGAAGGGTTTATTTCTACTTAAGAAGCTACTTAAATCACATGCTGCCCTCAGCCCTCCCACCCACTGCAAACCAGTGTTGTTACCTGCGACTGCAGCCCTGCCAAAAGCAGCAGCAAGAACAAGTCTTCATGAGCCTCCTAAAGATGTGACCTTTGAAGTCTAAGTTGGACTTCAAATGAGACAACTACAAAGCATGTGGTCTCTGCTTCATTAGAATAAGATTTTACAGGTTCTTAGGTTTAATTTTTTCGTTGAGACTTGTTCTGTTGAAACCTAGGAAATAAAAACATGCTGTAGAAACCAGCCTTGGACATTACAGAGGAAGACAGTTACAAGGTACCTAAGGAGAATCTGAAAACGGGGTTTCTACAAGACTCCCAATTAAGCAGTTTGGACCAAACTTAAGAAGAGGTGAATAACCATAGAACTATAGCATGGTTTGGGTTGGAAGGGACCTTAAAGATCGTCCAATTCCAAAACCCTCTGCCACAGGCAGGAACACATTCCACTAGAGCAGGTTGCTCCAAGCCTCATCCAGCCTGGCCTTGAGCACTGCCAGGGATGGGGCAGCCACAGCTTCTCTGGGCACCCTGTGCCAGTGCCTCAGCAC
>JASSUY010027010.1:0-29150 GCA_032466535.1 Forpus xanthops | reverse complement strand
CTGAGGAAGAAATTCTTTACTGTAAGGTTGGTGAGGCACTGGAATGGGTTGCCCAGGGAAGTTGTGAATGCTCCATCCCTGGCGGTGTTCAAGGCCAGATTGGACATAGCCGTAGGTGGCATGGTTTAGTGTGAGGTGTTCCTGCCATGGTAGTGGTGTTGGAACTAGATGATCTTCAGTTCCTTTCCAGCCCTAAGTATTCTATGATTTGCAATCTAAAAACTATAAGAACTGACCAACCAACACCTCTTAAAAATATGGTATCAAATAGCATCAACATGCAAGATAGATTCAAATACCTCACATAAATTAAAATAAAACGTATCTTAAGTGCTTCTGGTAGCAGGCAAAGTTAACAGCACTCATACAGAACCAACTAACCAGGCTGCTCGCAGCATATCACACAGACAAAATCAGATTTCAGCACCTCTAGCTCTTATTTCCAAAACTTTTTTGGCTGAAAACAAAGAAGAAAACAAAACAGCCCTTATTACTGAAGGTAAGTCATGGAAAATAGAAGTAAATATAAAAAAGGAAAAAGAAAAAAAAATAGAGCATGCTTCAAAGAGAGGGGAAGAGAGTTGAAGGCAAAATCTGGCAGCAAACTGCACTTCACAAGGTGTGATAGTCCATTTTACACCAACATCCAACAAAATAGAAGGAAGATAAACATACACAGAAGATCAGTGTTTATTTACACACCTCCATATTAATGACTGTGTTTTCACATTCCAGCCAGGGTGAAATTCAGATGGAGGCTCTTGCCTCAACAGCACTGGCTGTGCTTGTTCTGCCACTATCTAGACTGTACCTGGGTGGCAGGCAGTGAACTTCCTACCCCAGATGCGCACAGCCCATTAGAAGACAGAGTAAGCCACTCAAGCGCCGACAGCCTGGTGGCCAGGCAGGCAGGGAGCAGACCCAGAGGCAGCTCCACCAGTCACAATAGTCCTCATCCAGCAGGAAAGGCTTGCTACTGTATGCAACTGTTTTCTACCTTGCTAAAAACCAAAAAAACAAGAGAAAGAGTGGGGTGTGGGGGGGGTGGAATTAGAGACAAATGCCTTCACCTTCCACTGAGCACTTGCTGATCAGCATAACTTGTTATTAGTGATCTGGGCGTGTAGCCCTTGGCAGGAAGCTCCCTACCATCTCTTGCAATGTTTTCTAATATGAGCTGAAAACTTCCCTGTGGCAGGCATTTTATCTGAATTGTAAAACCAGTGAGGATGGCAGAGTGTGCAGGTAGGATGGGAAGGTGGACACCAGTCTCAGAGAGGTGCATTTGCTGCTGCACAGGTTCTTTCAAAGCTGCTCTTGTAACTCATTCACAGGGGCAGAGGAAGTAAATAATGTAAGTCTAATTCAAAGTGTGGCCTAATCACGTGGTTCCTTCTAAGTTCATATCTTAGTCAAATGAACAAATCCAGAGTGATGCAAGACAAGCAAGACAGTATCTTATGGTTGGTTTCTTTAGCAGAAACAAGCATGGCCTTGGGAAACAGAAGCTGTTCTTCAGGGCTGAAACAGGAGCAGCAAATGTTCAAGGCAAAATGCAAACTTGGAAAAATTAATCAGAGTATGATCTAGCAGTGTTAGCCAGACTACTACAGAGTGAAGGTGAAAAGAATAACAGATCTGGTTGGGTTCCATAGAACATAATGTAGAAGCTCCACAGAACAACCATGTAGTATTCCGTTTTGGGTCTTTGCCATAGAGTAGGTGAAGGTACTTAAGCCTCTCCTATACATTATGTTCTCTAAAGTTCTGACCATGTTCTCTGGAACTCTGGGCTTGTTTGAGTTTATCTTGCCTCTTGCCCTCTTTTGTTAGAAGGGTCATAGTTTTCTGGTAACTTCTGGAAATTTTATTCTCTTGATCTCAGACAACTGCTCCAGCTTTCAGTATTTTTTTTAAAACTTTGAACCCTGTGTTTTAAAGCACTTGCAGGTCACTGCAGCTGGGTCACATCTGCCCTTCCTCGATCCTACTCCTGCACTTCTAATAAGCACAACACATACTAGTCTACAACAGGAATCACCGAAATTCCACTTGATGTGTTTCATTAGTCTGGAGCAAACTTACTGGTACCACCATAAGCACAGTTCTTCAGCTGCCTGCGTGACATAATTTAATCTAAGCTACATACACAAGTTTGCTTGTTAAAGCAACAGCTCTATCAGGTCAGAATTGCAACTTCTACCTCCCTCAGACACACTAGGCCAACTTCTTTGTAAAGGAGAAGGCACCTACACCTGGCTGTAGTGATCACAACCAATGCAAGATATCACCATTACCCACTTCATCCCTCATCTCCCAGGTGTGGTCAGTACAGCAGGCCCACAGGTCTTGTGCATTCTTAACTTCAAACTTCTCTAGACTTGAAGGACAGCTAGTCTGTTAGCTGAAATGATGTAACGCTTGTTCTTCTCTCTGCCATTGCCCAGGATGCAGAATGGGACCGAAGCCCATTGGGTACCTATGAGACTTTCACACTTCTGCAAGATACAAAGCGCATTGCAAACAGGTGCCAGGACAACAACACTCCTTGTGAAGGCTTTTTCACCACACAAATAATTAATTCTCCCCTCCTGCCAGGTTTGTTTCAAAATACAGCTTAAACTCACCCAAACATTCCTGACCTGAGGAAAAAGTTAAGTGACTTAAGAATTAGAAAACTGTAATAATGTCAAATTATGGCATAAACTTGGATAAGTTTTCAATTAGCACCTTTCATCAGATATACAGGTCAAGACACAAAATCCTAGAGACCTGAAACAGCAAACAGGTGTCTAGGCTGTAGAAACGTGGCTATCTGAAGACAAACAGATTTTGTGTGTAAGTGCAGACATATGTGGGGATGTGGGAATTTTGAGAACTGACACAATATAATCCACCTTTAAACACTGTAGCAGAGAAAGTAGAGCAAATTAACCCAATTTCAAGTGCATTATCTTTACAACAGATCCCAGTTCAGCTTTTTTCCACCACACACTCCAACATTAAGGTTTTTCAGAGAGAAAACGCAAATAGAAATTATGTTATTTGCTTAAGAAAATCAGCTTCTATTATGATATTTTGCATTTTTTCTTCTTATGCAGCATCTCTTAGAACTGTGGGATTCTAAATTCTACCAAAGTGTCTGCACAGATGCCTGAAACAGAAAATAACATAGAACTAGACTTGTCAGCAGAAAGACGAAAGAGTGACCACATCCCCAAAACCTCAGTTCTCAGGACAGGCATGGGAACCTCAGGAAGGACCTGAACTGAAGGAGACAGGAAATTGCCTTATTGTCTGAAACCTGGTTTTTAGCAGCCAAGTGTTTAATCACTTCTTGGTAGCAAAAGCTATGTATTTCCTCATTTATCAGTACACAAACATTGCCAGAGTGAAGCTGAAAATGTTGCTAACAACAAACCCCTAACAACCACATCTGGCACTGACAGGGTCTCTCTGAAGACACGAGAAGAGCCTGATCCAAGCAGACCATCAGCATAGGCTGTGCACTGCGGCCCACACAGAAGCATCCCTCAAAACACACAAAACACCCTACCTGATGGAGGGGGACACAGCCCTGCTGCTTCATACAGCTAAACCCCAAAGCACTACAAAGCCAAAATTAGGGAAACACGCCCTGTCGTAATTAAGTCTGAATGAAACAAAAGGTTAAGCCACTTGTGGTGATAACAGTAGTGTTTTATGTGAAAGTGGCTGCGTGTCACTCCCTGTGGGAATCTACAAAATATTTAGGAAATCAGGTCAGGGTGGAAGAGTTCCTTTATGTTGATTACTTGCAAAGCCATTAAGCAAAGCACAGAGAAACAGCACAGTGCTGTTAAAGCACAGATGAAAAGCTACTGCTATCTTGCCAGCCAAAAAAAAATTTCAAAGTTCCAAATGCCTAAAGAATTCTTATTTAGGCTGTTTGATTACGTTACTTTGGCCTGGGTTCATTGCTTTTCATGACTGATAAAGCTGAAAAACTGTGTGCTTGTGGAAATGTCTGCAGGATAATAAAAATAAAGTGACTTCATTACCAAATCACATGCCAAACATTTGCTTTTGCTGACGTAATTTGGCCCAATCTCAGTTTAAAACACAGCTCAGAGTCAAACACTTTGATTTGTTTTCAAAGAACCCTGTCTGCTCTGTGTCCTGTCATCATCTAAGCTCCCCACATCCCCTCTTGAAAAATCCTTGGAGAAATGAACGCAGTGTTCAATAACTGTGGTTTCACTGCATGTTCATAGGTGATTTGCTGCTTCTCCCTGCATCTCAAATATCTCTTCTTCACCCCTCATTCCCATTAGTCACATGTTTTCTACTACTTTGAAATAACTCTGTAAAAGTTGCTTATTAAAATTCCTAAAAATGAATTTACAATGAAAATCCTGTGCTCTGTCTTAAGAGGCAAAAGTAAAGCAGCATAGATGCCAAAATAAATAGCTTGTCTTTCAAGTATACCAAACACATCTAGGTACCACTTAAAAAGAAGAGTACATGGCCTTTAATGCCTCCAACACCTCAATAACTTCTGGATTCTGCTGTCCAAGCACACTGTTTGGATTTTTAAAAGCAAACAAACAAAAGAGCAGCTGAATGCCCTTTTGTGAGAAGTCACAACCTTTCATTCACTAAACTTCCTATAAATATGGCAGTCAGCTTCTAGTTTCAAGTTTTATGACCTTCGCAGGAACACATTTTTATTATAATAAGCAGGTTAGCAATGCTATCTAATATATCTAAGATATGTTTGGCATTTTCATTATAAAGACCAATTATCAGGTTTGGAAATCTCCCCATTTCAATCTTCATTTTGTGGAGATTAGTAAATCCCGCAGAAGGGACATGCCACCTGGATATTCACTCTTCATAGAATAAACAGGCTAAAGTTTTTGTTGTAAGAAGGATATTTTTGAGTTGACCACAATTGGCATTCCCTTCTTTCATCTTACAATTCAATTACTTTCTTAAAAAAAAAAAAAAACAAAAAAACCAACAGTATTTGTCTCGTGGGACACAATCAGTCACAATACAGACTCACTGGCTTCTGCACCAATAAATACAGCAAAGGAGAAACCTGCTGAAAATCCAAGTTGCCTCTGAAAGATGAGCAAATCTCAGTGCTTCAGAAGAAAATTTACCCACAATAAGAGCAGGCTTATACATGCTGGATGATTTGCTTAATTAAGAGCCAAATATTTGTTTAGCACTACAGAGGGAAGTGAAGACAGGAGAGAGGAAGACATTCAGAGCCCAACCTGCCTCATTTACCATCAGCGCCAAGACTGCAGAGTAGAATGTTTGTAAACAACCAGGAACTGGTAGGAAGCCGCCTAATAACAAGGAGCAAGACCTTGTATCCACTGCTCATCCTGCTGATTTCCCTACAGCTATGTAACACGGCAGCACCTAGCACAGCCCAGGGGTACCTCTCCCTTACTCAAATCCATGGAAAGAGAGCACCAGGTAAAGTAAGCTTTATTAACTCCCAAAGGATTCATTTGACAGTCTTTGTCAATGAAGACAATATGAAAAGGAGCAGAAGGGGTTTGGCAGATAAAGACCATCCTGGTTTATCATTCATGGGTACACCACTGTGGTTACTACCAGACAAGGCCATGAGCCAGCACTGAGTCAGGCACAGAATCTCCAGCCTCCAGCAGTGTTCCTGATCCAGGGCTGCTCCTCAGCTGGCTCACATTCTGGCCCCCAACTCCCTGGCACCCCTCAAGCCACATGCTCTCTGCTAAAGCAGCACCACACCAGATGAGTCTGCAGAGCCCTCGCTACTCAGAGACATAAGTGCCACTGAGTCCATGTAAGACTGGACAGCACAGGATACCACCAGACAGAGCCACTGAGTTTTACATAAGCCAGGAAAATAAAGTCATAAAGAATTTTAGAGACATTCTCTTGCGAAAAAAAGTTTCTCAACAGGAGGTTTTGGAAGGGAACCTGATCTTCTGAGAAACAAGCTTTGAAACGCAAGTCCAGGAACAAGGAAAACTAGAGAGGCCAACAAGAGATAGAGCTTGAGATCATTAAACCCTCTTTTCAGGAATTTGTATGTTTCTGTATACCTACTAATGCAGATGTAGGTGTGGATTTACATACACAGCACTCAAAACTTCTTAGCCTGATTTTATTTACTTGCTTTATGCTAATGGTGTCCAGTGAGGCCTTGAAACCAGTCTACCATGGCAGCTGGTAACTACATAGTAGCACTTCAGAATTTCCTTAATGTAAGCATGTGTTTTAAAAATCAGCACATGTTTGAAGGGGAAGAAAACACCACATTTGCTTTAGAGAAACAACACCTCTCTTCAAATTAAGTCTGGGATGTTTTCATGTGCAGTGACCTCTTCTCAAGCATGAGGAGAGTCAGAATTTCAGGTGGACAGCAAGAGCCACGTCCTCTGATACATATACATACACACCTGGAACATCAGCAGGAGCTTCACTTATACGAGCATGCATATATTTGTATAATTTGCATAGGTAAACTGCCAGTAAATCAAGCGCAAGTAAAGAATCTACTCCATACACAGAGGTTCAAATAAACGTTTAAAGAAGGCTCCCAAGTCTTTAAAAGGCTACTGAATACACTGCAACTAACTGGATGAAATCTTTTTCATCACTGTATTTTGTTTTTCATGTTCCAAACTTTACTAGAGACATTCAAGCTGCTTGCATGGTAAACAGCATAAGCTGAAATTTTAATCTTCTTCAGTTGTCCAGCTATGCTTCATTTCCTGAAGAAACAATCATTACAGATTCTGAGCACAATACTCTGCACCGATTAGTAAAAGATGAAAACGAGAAAGAAGCTTTGCTAGGATAACAAATCTGTGCTCTTTTGCTAGATGTACTTGCAAAAAATCACAGATTTCTAGAGTTTCGCCTACTTAGGACAGACTTCTGTTTCTCTCTAATAGTAGTGAACTGCACAAATGCCAGCTCCAGAAACAGCAATTATGAACAGTATTAATTTTATTTTACAAGTTGGTGATGGAAATAAGTATATGTTTCAAACAGACTTAGCATACATACAGGTGGATTCCTACAGTTTCAGAAAAAGCTGATTTCCGCCACAATTCTGTGCATGACTTTCTATAGCACTTCAGTTTTATTCTGGGGTGTTTTTTTGTTTTCTTCTACAATGAATAAAAGGGTAATAATGTCCATAGTAAGGCAACTCTGCAATAGCAGTGGATTTGAACTTCTTGAAAATTGTTCAACTGGTTTTATTCATCCGGCTTAAAATCATGTAACTGTAGAAGCCTGGAAAGCTGTATTTGGCAGTGTTCTTCAAGAGCAGTTAAAACACAAGATTATTGTTATTTAGTGGGAGTGGAACATACTGTATGCATAAAATTTGTGTATATTGTAATGAGTAGCTTAAGTGTGGCTAAGGAAAATAAACATAAATGCAAATGTCAAAAAGTATGACATTTGCCTCTTAAAGAAGAGTGTAAAAAATATGAACGGGTTTTGGGCGAGGCAGTCGATTGTCAGTTTTAAAAAAACAACACACCAAAAAAACCCAACCATGAGTAACTTAGATGCCACTTGTGTTTCATTTCCTTTTTCTCCTCCAAAGACTGGAGAGATTGCAAGAAGCCAGATTGCAAAGCTGTATCTAAGAACTGAAGCTGCAGACTCAGCTACAGAGCTCACGGCCATCACCTCATAGAAAGTCTTCAAGTCACATATTTTTTAAAATGATGCCTACTAGCAACCTTGGCTCTTGTTTACAGAACTGCAATTGCAAAAATCCACTTAGTTCATTTTGTGATCCTGGCGTAACAAGAAAGACTTTTTACTCTGAGCTGATCTACCTCAACAAGCCCCCAAGGCAGCTCCACAGGGGTGAGCTGCTGTCAGGATTTAGCCTGCTAACTCCTGTTTGCCTGGTTCACTACTAAAAATGGTAGCTAGCGTAACATGCAAGACAGATGAACTTAAAATCACCAGCTGCACCCAAGGAAAATCATGGCACGTATATTGTAGCCTAATCTCTCTACACTGGTATTTTGGTTGGGCCGCCAGCATTTCTGAGAATTGCTTATCTGTAAGTGGTGCTATCAGAGCACACCACTGCAATGATCAGAGAGTACGCAGCCTTCTCCCAGCAGGTCTCCTCTCATTCATGTTGCATAGATAGGCTTTCACAGCAGGCTGTGAATCACGGGTGAGGAATGTTTGGTAGATATTCCCACAGAGCCCATAGACTGTGGTTACTGCTTTTTTTCAGCAGTTTGAAGATTCATGTTTCTCTTGTTAAATCAGTGATGACACAGTGAAGTACACGTCTGGGCATGGTCCAGGCTCATAACTAACACCTAGAAGTATTTCACAGATTATCTATACACACACTGTTCACATGCAGATGTTCTAAACTCAATTGCAACTTGACCATACGTGCATCAGATACATCTATTAATTTCTGCAAACACTTCCACCATGCCACTGAAAATAAACCTTTACTTGCAAAGAGCAGTAATACCATACTTTGAACACTGTGGAAGGCGTTGATTAGCCTCCTTATTGACAGCCTTGTAAAGCATTACACAGGCTTTATTTTATGTACCAACCAATTGCCACGAGCCTTCTCCCATACATAAAAATCAATCACTTTGCTTAGGAACTTTGCAGAACTAGGCCGTGGCATTTTACTGTCACACTTGAGAGAGAACTTCATTTTTATATTCCACATGTGTCTTAAAACTGTTTTTTTTGTTGAAAATATTTCCTCAAATTAACTATGGAAATTTGGACCTGAGGTTGTATGTGTAAGACAAGGTGCATGTGGAATATCTCCTACAATTTATTAATCATCAGACCTTTTCTCATTTCTTCCCTTTCCTGTATGTTTTCACCACAGAAATTCTCAATGACATATGTCTAAGGCTTTTTCAAAAGAACAGAAGGGAGGAAGGAAGCAAGAGTCAAAAAAAGGAAATGAAAGGGAAAAGAAAAAAAAACAGAGGCTGTCAGGAAAACAATGTAAATAGCTGTAATGGCACTTTTCATTTATTAAATAAAACTGTAGTAAGGACATCTGTTACCTTACGAAATATTAATAATCATTGGGACCTTATTAAACATGAATAAATAAAACTGGAGACCTCTATATATATACTGAAGGCAACATGGTGCCCTTCTCCCTGGTGCTCCTGAGAAGTCTCAATGAAATGATGCAAACAGGAAGAAAGAGGCTGTCAACATTACCTCTCCACTGAGTCCAAAATAACACTTCAGTGATGGTTTTAATTAAAAAGTCCTCTGTATTTCTGTGTCAAATTACCCTCCCTCTCTGCTCAATACAGTCAACTAGCTTCTTAAAACTTACCCTTCTTGGGGCAACTTTTAGCCATCACTTGGCAGTAAATGGCTCCAAGAGAAAGCTATCAAAAATATGCTGTGATAGCTACATGAAAAAAGTGGTATGAGCTAGAGTATGCTGTACAACTCTGTCAACAAGATTTATACCAATGTTCAGTGACTCTCTGTATCAAAAATATGGTATTGCATGCCCTACTGAAGAGAAGATAATTTTCTGCACTTTCCACAACCAACCAAGCCAGTCATTTCCTTCAGTAACTACCACATAGCAATAATCCACATTCTGCTTGCAAAAAAAGCAGTTATAGGAAAGTATTTAAATCCATACATAGTGCAGGATTTTCTTTTGCTGTTGTTTAGCAACTAGAGTCAATGCTAGATGACAAAGACAGACCCCCAGATCTCCAAGTTGCACTTCCCAGAGAACAGTTTTGGAACTGCTGCTGAAAAGCATCAGGTCAGCCCTGATATCTTACAGTTTCCACCAAGCAGGAAACTGAGGAGCCTGCTGAATATGCTATGATTTGGTTTCAAAATACTATTTAATAAAGTCAGTAGTTCTTGTGAGCCTGGAATGAATGAAACTTACTGCCTCATGAGTTAATATCTTATGCCTGATTGACATTGATGTCCAAAGAGGGCAGAAAAGTTTTTTGCCATGATTGAGACAGACTGTAAAGCAGAATGCTTTAAGGATCACTCCTACATACCATTTTCACAAAACTTGCAAAAAAAAAAAAAATACCTGAAAATTTGTCAAAATCCAAAAAGTATCTTAAAGGGAGGGTTACATGAATGGATGCATTGCATGTGATCACAGAAACCTTGCTTCTGCAAGAAAAAAGCATGAAAGACTCTAATTTACAAAATCCCAAACCAAGTTCTACTTACCTTAGTGTTCATACAAGATTTTCCACGTTTATATTCTTTGTGACTTGCTCTTTTATCAAGCTTGTTCCACAAAGCTTTGGCCTTCCACGTGGTTACTCTTGACTTCAGTTTGGTGTAAAAGTTTCTATTGTCCAAAGGATCTAATTCAAGTTGGCGAGTGAGAATATTAAAGGCCTGAATGGTACCTTTGCATGTTGATGCCTGTACAAAGTTTTCAAATATCTGGCCAGCTTGACTGTATTTTTCATCATCGTTTTCCCCCATGTTCTGAGAGAAGTGTTTGAAAAGGATTGGGCTGGAGCTCTTGTGCTGGAGTATAGGTAATCAACACTACCAAGTACTTTCAATCATGTTATTCCTAGAAAAAAGAAACACAGATCATATTAAAGCAGGTACTGCCTAACCAAATTAAATCCACGAACTGCATATCCACTATTCATATAAAAATGCAAACATATGGCAAGTAGACAACTGGGTACAGAAAGTTAGTAGTAGCATCTAAGATGAGTGTTACAAACATAACAATTTGTGCACTCATGATATACTTCACAAAGACTGATACAGAAACCCTAGAAGTCTACTGCTTCAAAACCAACCAGCTTCACCCAGAGCCTTAAGATTTCTTTAATTTCTGTTCAGTGATAACTGCTAGATAATAGATGAAGAAAAAACAAATGTCTAGATACTTTTCCCAAGAAATATTTATGTCCCAGCAAGTACTTCTCTGGTAACATTTTGGTCTTAAGAATTCTTAGAAACCTGCAGTCAAAACTCAACACTACCCCCTGCGTAAGCTACAGCCAAGAGCACAGCTTAACTAGGGCAATTAAGAATTGGCAAAATCACTTGCCACGAGCAAATGCATAAAACAGGCTAAGCAGAAACATTACCGCAAGTTAAACCAGAACTGAAGAAACGGCAAACAAGTAACAAAAGCACTCCCCTTTTTCTAACACTCTTGCCAAAATGAGAAAGGGTTTGGCGCTTTAGTGCACAGAAAGGAATTTTATCTCCGTATCTCCACATGTTAAACGCTAAAGTTCTACGTTTGGAGTCTTACCTTGTCATGTGCTATGACATAAAATAGTGATGCTTGGCCCACTAAGCCCCACTGGCTTTTCATAGTAACATGATCACTGCCAAACTGCCTGATATTCCAGATAATGCCCTTACATTCTCTAAGAGCAATGCTATTCTAAATTAATGTAAGTTTGAAAGAACTAACAAACTTTCACGGCGGCACTCCCTTATCCTTCTTTAACCTTGCTCTCAATCTCTAATGGGGAGCGTCTTAGAGTCAGCCAAGGTCCACAGAAAATATGCAAGTGGCTTTCACATTTTCCAAGAATATTACAGGTTATGTATAAACTTGTCCTCAGAAGAGGGTCTACCTGGACTCAAAGCCAGAGATTTAAGTCATATGTTCTTTCTGTTGCTATTAAAGATTTATCTACCATTCAAAAAACCCAAAAACTAAATCAATGCTTGCCTAACCTCCCACATAATTAGTTATTTTGCTTGGAACATCATCGGTTGGCTGACAGTTTTAGAATAAATTGTCAGAAAGGCCTCTGAAGTTTTTGCTTTTTAATTTAACATTGTTCACAAACAGTTCATTCTCTGCTTGCATTTCCTTCAAAGAAGAAAAAAAGAAAACATAACCAGTGTATTTAAGCACAGACCTACCATGTCTATCTTACAGTGTATTATCTGTCCTCTAATACTGAAAAATAATACACAACTTATTAAAGAGATCCCATGGGGAGATATAAGGAAGCATTTGGAATACTCACATTCCCTGGCTGTGCTCAAAATAAATAACCTTTGTGTGCACAAATTTGTCTGTTGCTGGTTTGTGGATAAAATAAATTGGCAACATTGAGAGTTTGTACATTTTCTTAGACCAAATGTCATGATTAAATATTTAGTGCCAAGAATAAGTCAGGAAATTTTTGTTTTCCCCTCTGAATACTTCATTTATAGTATGCTTCATGCCCTTTTCTGAAGAGCTTTGTGGCTTTGTGAGGTAAAAGCGCAAGTATTTTATACGTCCAACTTCCAGAAGGTCTAACTTTTCAAGAGACTGAGTGCCATGAACTCCCATTGACTGGAAAGGAGTTCAGGACATCCAGTACCTTTCCAGGTTCAAGTTCTTAATGATTTATGAGCAAACTCCTCCAACAATAGCATGGTGATGGAAAGAACCCTGGCCACCTCTTCGATCCCTGTACAGATGCAACTAGTGGGGCTCAGCATTACCCTCCTCAGCCATGACTTTGGGAATTCAGATCTACAGCGGGGTTTGGGGTCACTCCAAAACAGGCCAATAGATCCAGAAGCTCCTAGGGGAAGGGTAGGGACTGCTATGTCCCTTACTGAGCCTGAGAGAGGCTGATGCGTGCCCAGGTTTCAGCTTTACACACAAGTGTAACTGAAGATAGCAATAGCACAGCCTAAGACCTCACTATGCAGCTTAAACAGCTTGATACACAGGAATTACAGGATTCCAGACACATTGAAAAAGAAAGAGCTCAAATCAAGGATAAACATTTACCTGCCTAAGATACTTTTTGTAACAGAAAAGCCAACATACTTTTCTTGTCTCTTGGGGAGTGGCAAAGTGTCAGTGAAATGTCCACTTTCGACAACTGAGCTAAGGGAACAGTAGCCAAGTTAGATTTTATAAATAACTATAAACTCACATTGCTACTGCCTCAGTGCTAGACCAAAGACTTTGACGGACTTAATAGCTATAAAACAATACTTCCTCTCCATTGTTTTCATTAGCTCACCACAAGGCTGTTATGTTCATACAACACAAATATTTTTAAAAGTTACCTCTGGCATAATTGATACATAAGTCCAATCATAAGCTCTTTAATTTCGTATCTTCTCGGCTCACAGAGAGGAGATTTTTATAGCCTCAGCACTTTCCATCTAACTGGGGAATGGGGAGAGGGAAAAAGCTAAAAGAGTAGAGCCATATCTGAATCAACCAAAGAAGAAAAGCAGTATGTGTCAGGGCTGATAACAGTGAAGAGGAGACAGAAGAGATGGTTGGCAGGAGCTACTGCAAGCAAAGGGAAGGAAAACATTTTTAGGATGATGTGAAATAGTAGACGTTGGTGTTGCACACAAACACAGGTAGCAGGCCTGGGCTTCATCTGCCTTTCCACTGGGAAAGAGAGCAGGAAGGAAGGACAGCCTAGACACCTTAAAATTTCCTTTCTCCACCACCAAAAGGCCAAGACTGAGACTGTTTCTTCTGGGCACAAAATCTTTCAACGAACATCCAAAGCACTCCCATCCTGTCCACACTGAAAAGCTGTGGAGTGGCATCTCAGCAGAGACATGTTCACCAGCAAAACATTTCTCCTCACTGTGTCAGAGGTCACGTTCTCCAAAAAAAGCCACATTTTGTGGTCAAAAAGGCAGGATGAGACAGGAGACTCTGGTTACTTGGGTTTCTGGCTTGCTGGAAACACCACTTTTTTTCTTTTTTTGGACATAATCACAGTGTTGACAGATGACAGAGAGGAAGATGGTGTCTTAAGTATATGCAGCTCTTGGAAAAGTACGCATTTTTTTTTCTGAGGGGTCACAAATATTTCAATGCAGTATCATACATAACCCACTAGAAACAATGCAATAAAGGCAAGAAGTTGAACAGAGTAATTCTGAACTATAATTAAATAACTATAATTCTTGTTCTGTAACTGTCTCTTAAAGACAGACTTAAGAGGCAATGCATAAACTGCTTACGTATAGAGGGGAAAATAAAAACAGTGTTTGAGGAACTACTTGAGTTCTTAAGAGTATTATCATTTATCCTTTTCCTCCCTTCATCATGTAGATCACTCTAGGGATGAAATACATACCCGTAAGTCTCATCAAGGTAAGTATCAATGTTGAAACTTCAAACTGTGTTTTTTAAAGTAATCACTGAACTTCCTCTGAAAGCACAATCCAAAAATATAATGAAGCTTATCTGAAACTTTACTGAAATGCTAGAGCCCAATAAAAATTCAGGTCAGAGAAAGGAAGAGAATTAGAAAGCAGGAAATGGTCTGGACAAGCAGTTCTTTGAAGTCAGAACTGAAGCATCCATGGGTTAGATTCACAGCTAATGAGAAGTGTCACTTTAGGTTCCATGTATGATGTATTAAGCACATACAAGAATCTGGCCTTCCAAGCAGCTTCCCCATGGTATTACAGGTGTCTCTGGAGGCTCTCTCACACAAAGTGCAGACACGGAGAACAAGATGAGCCCCCATTCTGATGATCCCTTCTACTGTAATGTTAGCCCAACCTCCTTTCTGCCTCCATTCCCGGGCAAACAGGAATGCCAGATAAGAAAAGCTGAGAAGTGCTATTCATGCCACATGGCTACCTAAGGAGAAAGTGAAGATCTTACTACAACTTAAAGGAAAGCAGTGCAAAAGGGACAGAAAGAAAGCAGAAACTAAAGCTGTGATGCATGTACAGATATATACATCTGAAAGCAAATGTCTCAAGTCTTGGCTGATATTTCCTGTCAGTAAAACAAACTCTGTTACTGCAGATGACTTTGAGAATAGTGAAAAAACGCCTCCACTGTCAGGGTAATTCCTGTCATCACCACCAACTAAATGAATGGAGGGAGCTGGTTCACAACTGCACATGAAGCCTTTCAGCATAACACAGCAGGCAATAAAGTTGACATACAGGAGTCATTAAATGAAAATAACTTACATTTTTGACAACAGTACCATGTGAATTGCTTGCCAGCAGTGTTTTGAGGTACAATACTTAAAAATCAAAAACCTTTCTTGGCTTAGTTGCTCCACGGGAGAGAATACAAATCTAATTTTAATTCAAACTTGCAGCACTTAACTCCTTCCTTAGTCCCCTAATGCTGTTTCTAATATTTGAAAACATGTTCCTCGGGGAGAATTAAAAAGAATTAAATCCCTCACATTTCAATACCACTAATCCTGATTCCATTTTTAATATAGCCCTAATTCTGCCATGTTTACCAAGAATAAATTCTTTTATTAAGACTTCAATTTGTCATGCAAGATACCATAGATTGCCTGCTTGAAGTTAGAAACATCAAGAGAAACAGAAAACTGGTTTCTGCAGCATACGTATTAATCATCTACTTTGGCCTTTCCTCATCATGAGTAAAATTTACAGTATTTGTGCTGCCTATTCTCTGACATAACGGCCTCAAGTTTCAATACCATTACAATAAGTAAAATTTTCAAGTGAGACTGGCTGTGTTACAGGACTTCCAAGGTTTTTCAGTGTAGTTTCTACTCGCATTAGCAACTTTAGTTTAAAAGGTGACCATTTAAATATAAGTATTTCTATCTGGAGGAAACACAGGGTTTTGGTGGTTTCATTTCTTTGCATGTTTTCCTCAAACTGACATAAAAGGGGGAAAAAAAAAAAAAAAAGTGATTCTGGTAACAACTGAAGCTCTCCCTTACTTTGCTTACAAAACTAGCTAAAAAAAAAAAACCCATAAAAGTACATTTGTCTAAAAATACTTGTTTTCTGTTGGTGACAAATAGGAAACATTTCTTAAGATGCAAATCATAACAGAAACATCAATGTTTCTGAACAAAGTCCCACAAACAGTCTCTCATTATAAACAGCCAGATTAGCTTTCTTTATTTTTATAAAAAGCTGACTTCCACAGAACTCCTGCAAAATAACATTTCAGGCCAAGTATGGAATTCAAAACAGTTCCTACTGAGACATTCTGTGCCCATGAACTTACAAGGTTACCGTACATGCTATCAGCTTGTTTTGCCAAAGTTATATGAGACATTTCAAACACAAGCCTTCCAACAAGTGCTGCTGTGCCGATTTAACCTGCTACATCTGGAATCATCCCTCAATAAAACATAGCTGGAAGCATGCGCACAAGTACACTAACTCTCTGGTGTAAGTATTTCAAATATGTTCACAGGAAGCATAAAATAAAATTACTTATCTGTAGTATTTTATCTGCCACACAGACTAAGACACATTCCACACATTTTAATGTTGAAAGCTTTAAAAATAGTCCAGTTTGTTTCTTGATGTTACTGGTCTGAGCCTTCAAGTTTTACTGTGGGAATACTCTAAGACACTGACAAGTAAAATGAGCTCAAGCATGTAAGGAAGCAGCACGCATAAGACTCCTTCCTGCAAAGAGCGTGCTGGCATGGGTAAAGCACGGGATGCTGCCCAAGAGTCTATTTGTAATCCTAGATATGGAGGATCTAACATCTGCCCTGCCACAGCCGCTGGTAGGCCCAAAGCAGGCTCTGCTAGCTTGGCCTTACAGCCACTCTTGCAACACAGATTTTAGAGAACATAGAAGACTGGCAATTACAGGGGTCGTGCCACTCTACCGCCTGCAGAGCACCACTAAAACCCATGGATGCTCATTTTGCAAAGCACAGGCACAAGTATTTCAAATGAATGACAATGCATCATTTACCAGGCATCTGTATGCAGCATGTATTTAACTACTTGCCAAAAACACTGATCAGAAATACCAGTGCATTTCTGAGGAGCCAGTTGTAAAATAAAGAAGTTTGTTCGGTTTTTTTTTTTAAAGTAATGGTGTTGTACCTATACCACTGGAAATTGTAACTCGAAACCTCTAAGTCTAAAGGTTCTGAGTAAAAATGCCTCTACCCAAATTATTGGTTTGTGCAGGTTACAGAGAATATTTAAAAATGATTATTTTAACAGGAGTGCTAAAGGCTTTATTACAAGGTCCCAAGTTCCAATATAGTCTATGTCTTCAAAGCTAATTGTAGGCAATTAAGCCCCAGTCATTAGGGTTAAATGTTATGAATAAACAAGATACTAAAACCTGAGTCTTGTTTAGACTGGTTACAAGAACAATCATTTTTCAGCTCTGTTCAAGTAGATTAGAAACACGATATAAACAACATGCTGATGCTTTCCTAGGTTAGGATCACAAAAGCAAGGGAAAAACGTATACCATAAGGATAATAACAGCCACCTCTTAAAGAAGAGTGCCTGTCATTTAAATTAGAAAGATCTTATGAAAATACTGCCAGTGAAAACAATTTAAATGACAAACTTTAAGCTCTTTGAAAATCCTGTCATTCTTTTCCTATACCAACATTTAAAATTTCATGCTCACAGACTAGAACAGCGGTGATACAAAAGTTAATCACAGAACACACAGTGGGCTAGATGTTTTGTGATCAGCACAAGATTTTATACTTTCATTAGGATGTTAGGACATTGGGCTGGACTAACTGAGAGAGTGAATTACTTCAGAGAAGAAATATCCTATTCATCATCACCAAAACCATGTCCAGCAGTGAGGCAGCAGGGCCAGGCACATAAGGCTGGGCAGACAACATGAGAGGACGACAGAAAGGGAGTTCCGGCACCACTCCTGCCCAGCTGGCAGCAAAAGCATTGACATCCTCCTACATCTCACAGCCCTCCCTGCTCCTCATCTCAGGTCACAAGGAAAACTTTGATGGTACATCTGCATCTGTGAGGGGCACAAAAAATGCATACCCAGTAGCTGACAGAGCTATGTCAGCAAAATCCCTGGTATAGATGCAGCTATACCAACAAAACCGAGCCACATTGGCAGCAGCAGTTCCTCTAGCACAGCCCTCCCTTTGTATGTACTGGGACATAATTATGGAGGTAAATACACCATGAAAAAAGAACAAATGCACAAGCCAGGAAAAAGGAAACTCTTAGTCAGCAATCATGGAAATAATGTTGTTTTTTGACACTTTGAGAACAGGCACAATCCAGATGGATGGGGCAGTGAGTCAGGCTATGAACTGACACATCAACAGGAGACTGCCTCTGGCACTGCCTGAGGAGATGCCATCGCATTTCTCGGCAGCTGGTGGCTCCCAGAAGCGAGATATGGGGCAAAGAAGACCACTAGTTTGGGTGCCTTCCTGCCCTTTCCAGCTGGGAGCCACCCTATCCCTATAGGTGTTCCCTCACCATGCAGCCATTCTAGCCCCAGAGTAGAGAGAGGTGATCAGCTGAAAACTGCCCAAAGACATCAGCTGGAGACACTAGAAGTACCTTGCAGTAAGGGATCAGACAACAGTGGATACCAAGACTGTCTTTTGTTTTCCTTCAGGATTTCTGTAAGAAAGAAAATCAGTGGTTTTGTTGATGTTTGCTGTTTTGGTGTGTTTTAAGTTAAAATATGAAATTATGGCTGTCCTGAAACAAAATGTCTTGGGGGAAGAAAAAGAAGAGCACCAATGTTAGCTTTCACAGAATACATGCCGAAAGCTCTCTGGAGTACATTTCAGATTGTCTTTCCAAGTGTGGATCACGGGTTATATATCTTCTCCCCAGTATGTTTCCCTCTCTCTATTTGGGCTGCAGCTGCTACCCAAGCACTCTACAGGAGGAATAAACAGTCAGCATGACTGCTGCAAGACCCCAAGGGCTCCAGGCCACAAGAATTCATTTGGCAGAGCTCATCTGTAGACATCAGACTTCCAGATCAGTAATCAGGATTAATCCACTGAAAACAGAGACATTATTGTATTGCCAATCAAAGAAACAAAACATTCTGGGCAGTATTTCATACGCATACACACATGCTTTTAGGAATCAACATATTCCACTGTTACAATTTTTAATGCAAGCTGGCACGCTACTTCCTGCAGCTTATTGGGGTATTAATGTTATCAGTCACACTGAAGTCCACGGGAACCACCAATAAGTTAAGGAAAAAACAATTAAAAAAAAATAATTAAAAAAGGGGCAGTTTTGGGTTGTGAATGACAGACTCATTGGTTAGGTTAATGTCAATTTACCACCAAAACACAGCCATTGAGCAACAGTGAAGAACTGTGAAGCTGCACACAGTCAAGTCAGACAGAGGGTGGTAGAAAACCATTAAATTTAGGTTAAACACCAAACTCTGTTCCAGGGAACATTTACACGAGAAGACAAAAAAGAGAAAGTAAGCTGCTGGGATTGCCTTATACCTATTTTCTTTTTTTGTCCATGTAAACTCGACAAAAGTTACCAGAAAAGACTAGAAAAGACATTGCTTCTTAAAGTAGAAAGAATATTTTTGGAAGAAAACAAGCAGGACAATGTCTATGCTCTCTCAGTCTTGACTTCCCCAAAAATGAAGAAAAACAAAGTATAAATACCCAAATAAAGATTCCAAGAGAGTTACAAAAACATTATCCATTTTTGCTGCGGAAAAATCCTCTTAGTCATACAATAAAATACATATTGAAACATTAGTTTTGGGAAATCCATGAGTGGGAATAAAATGTTAGGAAGCAGTCCCTTCAACAAAAATCTCTGAGGGCAGAACATCATTAGCCAATAAAAGGAGAGAAGATAAATGCAGCAGTGTTTTCACAAGGCAAGTTGATATAGAACAGACAAGTTTACTAGAAAATGTGAAACACCAAAAAAGCTCTTCTTAATAGTAATTGTTCATCACAGAGCCTGGTTCCAAAAGCCTAAGGTTGAAATCCTCAGTGTCCTGCCAACAATATTGAAGATCAGAGGCAAAGCCACCTTCTCCTATTAAAGTCTATGCAACATGGGCCATTTGCCTCCGATCACCTACCAAGTAGAATGACTTACATATGTAGGAGATGTTATCATCTGGCTCTTCATTAGTCATTCTTTCATTCAGAAAATGTATTTTTTCATGTAGCTGTACTTCACTGCATGTAAGCAGACAGACACTGTAGGAAGGCAGGCACTTCTCAGGTGCCAAGGCAAAGAACAATGTCAGTTTTTTATAAGGTTAACTTTTGTTACTCTCCTAACATTTGCTTTAATGTATAGAAGACTGAAAACTGTAGGAGACTATGGCCAATATCAACACATACATATCTGAAAGTATGCGCTTTTAAAGAGTTGAGCATGTGTAAGTGCAAAAACATCACCAGTATGTTAGACATATCCAAAATGTTTTAAGGCAGAGTTACCATTTCATTCCCATATATTACCATGAGGTTACATGTATGAGTTGCAGCTGTTCGGGAATCCTGAAATGACGCCATGTGGTTACTACATGTTGCTTACTTGAGCAGTATGTTTGAAATACCAGAGTAGATTCAAGGCTTCACATATCTTCCCTTTCCTACAGTGTCACAAAGGCAGAGCTGAAGCTGCTTTGGTGCCCCAACTCTCAAACAGCTTGTAATTTTCAGGGAGAGGATTAACTGGTCCTGTGTTTGCAGAGCACCTTATACACAAGGTCCTGAATAGAGACAGCTTTGTTAGGGAAAACAACGATTTCAGAAGTGCTTCACAGAAATGTTCTGGGTCAACATGGTTTTGCTTTGGCACAACCTAGCCCCTGCCAGCCAGCTGGATGCCTGCTGGCCTCTGCCTCAGCACTGTCACTCGTCAAGACTACATCTGGGAGGTGTGGGGTGGCTGAGCCATTGTGCCAGCTGCTGTGGGCTGCCCATGGCCCCTGAATGATCCCCAAGGCTGAGCCCACCCAGCCTGCCCCCCAGGCACTGTGCTCCTCTCTCGCTGAGCCTGCTCTGAAAAGAGTGTGGACTTGGGAATGGGAGTTGTCAGAATACTGGAACTTTTTACTCAACTTCTGACCAGAAGAAAATCTGAATTCCATTCATTCAAAGTGCTTACATAAATCAAACCAACTGAAGACATGATGATGTGTTCCGTTACTGCAGCTCCTTTGGATATATAGCTCAAACATTTGTAATACCCCCCAGCTTACAGGGACCAAGAAGAAAAACAGAATTGACCATCAGAAAAAGGATGGAGAGAAAAACTTCTGGATTCATGCTATTCACAAAGAAAACATTGTTAAGTTCTCCACTTTACAAATATGATTTATAAAAAAAGTTTTGCTATTGAGCCTAAGACCTTACACTGGTTTGAACTTATCTCTGGTTTTACATTAGCACAGATTTCTCCCTCTTTTTTGCATACAGGTAAACAGTACTTCTTTCATTTCACTGAAATATGCAACCAGATCTTTATCTACACTCAAGTTATCAAGCTTTAGATTACTAAGAATCAAGAGTTAGCTAATGCTCTAATACAGTGGCTGTATTACCACTGTGACTAAAAATTCATGCAATCAGTGCCCCAAGTTACATGCACAAAACAGCATAGACTCTGTTGCAGCATCTTTCAGAAGTAGGACTTGCTTGGGGTTCGCTGCACAGGACTTGGAGTGTTCATAAAGCTATGAAAACAGCACTGAGCTAGCCTTTACTTGTGTTGCACTTTCTTACTAAACTGAATTTGGCATCTGGCTTTGCCATTGCTGTACTGAACCTGACTTATGGCTGAGGCACCAGCACAGAGGTAGCTGGTGATGAATAGGTGCAGGCAGAGGAGGGTGGATCTGCATTTGGACCACATCAAATTCTGCCATTGCCCCTGCCACAGCATAGTGGTAGGTGCTGGTTTGGGATGAGCAGGTCAAGGGCCCTCATGCAACACCACTCACTACTCCACATCAAAGAAAATGCAGATTGGCAAAAACACCCCTAAAGATCATGTTGTACCTTTCAGCTTTGTAAAGCATTGTGGTAAAGGGAGAGAAAAGAAAAATGAACTTTGGAGTTACTGCTGGATGGGTTTTGCCCCTCAGCCTTTCCAGCTGGGACTTCTTTCTTTTCCTAAAGTTACATTAACATTTTTATTTTTTCTCCTCCCAAACAATTGCTTAGAACAACTACCCAAGAGAATGAGCAAGTGATACAATGCATAAAGCAAAGGAGTTATATTTTCTGAAGTAAAGGCTGAATTATGATGAACCTAAAATTCCCCTTTCGATTTTGAACTAAATTTAAAAACAGGTTCTCCATTGCATGCTGCACCCCCAAGCTTGTGATCACAACTGAGTTTCAGGTATTGTGCAGTTATATGTAGAGAAGAAAAAGAACACATGAAAAAAGGCATACACCACAGTTCTGGACAGCTGGCATACCACATCCAAGTGTCTACAAGTTTCTATGAGCTCATCCCAGCAGAGAAAAAGAAAAAAAGAAAAGGAGTGAGTCAACATACAAGCTAAACCTCAGATGCAATAATGTGGAGAGAAAGAAGTATGGAACAAGTTTAAATGATATTTAACCAGCTCTGGAAGCAAAGTTTTCAGGGAACAGTGCTTCCTTTTGCATCAAGTCACACTACAGCCAGGTACTACTTAAAAGAAAACTCTCAAACCAGTAGCCTAAAGAAAAAAAAAAAAAAGAAATGAGCAGCATTAAAATAAAAAAAAACTTGTAAACTATTCAAGATATTTCCCTAATGCATTTCTAAATTGGAAATCCTTATGAGAAGAAGCCAGGAAGTGACTGCAATAGTCATAGAATCAATACATTTCTTCAAGGTACAACATGAGCATTCTTATCCCTGCCCTCATTCCTGCTGGGCACAGGTAACTATGAAACACGCTAAATTCAAATACTCCAGAAGCTCTCCGGTATGTAAAGTAGATTATCACAGCAACAGCTTTCAACATGTGTCTCTTTTTTGGTGCTTCTGGTACAGCTAGGCAGGATGAGAAGGCTGTCAGACCTCATGTGTCTATCAAAGCTAGACTGAACATGACTTCTTCATTGATGCCATCAACTTCAGCCAATTCCTTTCAAACAAGGTCCATCAGACATATCCCTGGCTGCACCAAAGAAAAATGGACTCCTTTCTCGTCAGATTAATCTGCTACCTTTAAATGTCATATCTAAAACCACACTCATGCACATACATACAAGCAAGCACTACAGTGATTTGGCTTGTGATCATATATCCCATAGCTCCTGCTGCCACTACGATGTGGAGCCTTTCCTGAAAAACTCTTCTGTTGTATTTTAAATGATGATTTATCTGTGCTCCGCAATCCAAAGTCTTCCTCACCCCACCACATACTGCTGGTGCTCTTAAACCTCCGCCTACTGCTGCCCAACAGTCCTGCCAGTGAAGGTGATCAGCACACTGCCACTGGGGGAGCAGCACAGTAAGAAAAATTCAAAAGCCTTAGTAACAAAGTGCTTGCTTACCAGATGACCTAATGCAGCAAGTCAGTGATATCCAGAACAGTTTATTCCTAGCTTTCTGTGATTGACACAACAGGATTCTTCAATTATGTTTCTTTTTTTTCCCACTGCAACAAAAGATGCCATATGTTTGCATAAAAGAAGAAGACTAACAAAAAATGTAAAGAGATGTAAGTTACAAATGTTGATTTACATGAGTGGCCACCACAATCTCTCCTACTGTGGCCTGTAAAATGCACATGTGAGATACAGCTTTGAATATATAAATTGGGTCTGAGGGAGATTATCAGAAAAAAAAAATGTAGAAGGCAGCACTTCACAGGATTCCTAACATCCAACATATTAACTCATTAAGAATCAACTTTTGCAGAGCACATGTCTCCAAAGCATCTTGGCAGACAGTGTATGGCAAGGCATAAACAGTTCACCTAGGTATTTTCAGGTCAGACTGTATCCTAAATCAGCCAGCGCAACATTGGGCATAAAATACCCTTCCTCTCTAAAAACAGAAGCTGACAGCTTTGTACAGGCCCTTTACAGCTCATCTTCTTGGAGCTGGGGCAGCTGCACTTATGCGGTCACTCCTTTTGCCTCATCTTTACTGGCAGGGCTGCTCTGGAGTAACCACGTCTAATAATGCTCTGGCAGAGGTCTATTAGTCATCAATGGGTTAAAAGGTCAGACTAGTAAATCTGCTAAAGGCATACGCCCAACAGGCAGGGGCAAAGATCTCAACCAAAGATGCTCAGCACAGCCACTGCTAATGGAGCTCCATGTCCCTGGATCTACAATATGCCCGAGCAGGCAGAGGAAGTGCACAGTGCTCACAGGCATTACTTCACAGAGTAAAGCCTATCCAGGCTTTGGCAGACTGCCATGATCTTACAGGTACAGATACTTCATGTGTTAAGTAGTACAATAAATCCAACATGCTCATATTTCCCATACAGAAAAAACAGTTGCCAACACTATTACCACAATAGTTCTCACATGTATTTTATCCACATTCTTGCCTACCTTCATACGAAGCTGAACATCAGCACATCTAACAGCTTTAAAGCTGAAAGTTTATTGCCAGTATTTTAATCAAAAGTGTTAGGAACATCATCTAGAATACAGGCTTGGAGGAGAGAAAAATCAGGTAAAGGCAAAAAAAAACTAAATGAGCAACTAAAATACAATTTTGGTAGAATTAGAAAGAACCTTTGGCCTGAACCTCATTGCCACTTTCCTACAGAAGTTCAAGGCAGTTTTGTGACACTGACCAAAACCTTCAAGTTACAGATCCTTAAGTAGAATTTTTATACATGCTATACAAGCAAAAAGTTCAGCTGTTTCTACCTCCTTGTAGCATTGGCAAGGTTATCATTACACTGTGTCACTGCTGTAAAACAAATCCAGTCATCTACAATTGCACCACAGAGAAGATGGCTCTGCTGAAAACAGGGGAGGGACTGCATCTGCTGGGGTGTGCCAAGCAAAACTCATCAGCATCACAGCATAATACATGACTAAGCATGTATTTGGGTATGTCAATACTCAACCACCCATTTGAAAATAAATGTAATTCCTTCTTATGTCCCCTTTCTCACCAATCTGTAAACGTGGGAAAAGACAGAACACTGCAAATGAAGTTTAAGAAGCCTTAACAAGAAAAAATTACACACCACCAGATATAAAACAACTATTTGCACTGTTAATATTTTTAAGATTCAAATATATCAATTAAGAAATATTAGAAATATGTATATTAGAAATTCAACTCCTATCTCTAAAAACAGAAAGGTGACTGCAGATACACTTGACAGAAACTATTCATGTTAATACAGGTCTGTAGGGTAAATAAGTAAGTAAATGTTGCCTTTTTGCTTAATTCTAATTATGAAAGATAATACTTAATGTTATCAATACTAGTTTCTAATGACTAAGTCCAAAACAATCAATTAGTTTTCAGTTTAAATTACCCAGACCTTGTAGAAAAGAGAAAAGCTTTCTCTCACTTCAGGAGATTTTCCCTCAGTAGTGCAGAATAATTAAATAATCACTTAAAAATTAAATAAAACATTAGATGGAATCATCAGCCAAAGATAAAAAAAACCACTGCTTAGCTTCACTTCCTCCTCCAAAATTAAAGCCCACACTCTTCCACCCTTTATGTGGTGTAATTCCTAATAAAAATATTAGATAACAGAAAAAAAAAAACCACAAGGAAAGTAGAAAATTTGGATTCAAAACACAAGCTGCTTCTCAGTATGACAAAGGTGTATTTTTCTCATTAGAGAAACAGTCATTAAAAATAAATGTAATGAAGGCTTCCTTGAACTCACCTGAAGCACACTGATCACAACCTTACAGTCTACTGATACCTAGCAAGAAAGACAAAGTAATGAAGCAAGTTTGCTTTCTACTTGGTAGAAGTACCAGTAATCTCTCTAACACACACACACTGTCAATAAATTCTGCATGTGAACTGGTGTATCAGCTGCATGACAAGGAAAGCCTTGTCATTCTTTACTTGCCTGCATGCTACTACAGTAGAGTGAATAAAACTGAAAAGCAGTGGTTCACACTCACTTTGTGTATTAGAATTATTAGAGTAAAATCCTATGATATATCTGCATCAATATTTACTTCTGAATTATGTCTTGTATGTAAATATAGACCTGCTATACTGCTACTCATTTATTTATCTTAGAAAGAAGTGAACTAAGAGAAATGTTGCAATAATTATACAGCTATTTTCCAGAAGCCAGTGTTTGTAGTTACACTGGCTTAAGACTTCTAATGAGCCAGATCACCTTATGAACATTTATCCAATGAAGTTCTGTTGAATAATTGAATGTTTTATTTGTCAAAGAACCCACAGAACTTTACCTCAAAGGGCAAAAGAGTTTCCTATTGGCACTGCTTTGTATAACTAGCTGCTTACCTGATCATCTGAAGGATGCATACAAATACTCAGCTTTTTCTAACGGAGTCGAGAAAGTCTGTCAAACACATTGTGAAGTCATCTGTGCATCTTATTGAATGTCAGGTTGAACCTTGGACTTACCTTTGTAAGAGGAAAGTGCTGTGAACACCACACAAAAATATTCACCTTGATCTATAATTCTATCTGTTCTCTATTAATGCATGATAAACATAAATGGGAGACAAAATCTTGACTCCGTAACTGAGCTTGCAGATGCTTCTACACATATTACTAACAATATCAATCCATTCATTAAGTCAGTAGCTGAAGAAGTAGCTGTACATAGGTTCAGTGGTATATATTTAAATATTTAAAGAAGAAGTCCTTGAGATATTATCACACTTCAGCATTTACCATAAAACAGCATTAGAAATATTGCTGGAGCCCTCTATATGCACGCATTAAGAAACCTATCACAGCTTCTGCCTCGGTAAAAAAGAAAATGGAGAGAGAAAATAATCCTGCCCTTTGCATTTCTGCATAGGCAAGTGTAAGATAAAGACTTTGTGGATCTCCTTTCCCACATAAATACACAGAGGGGAACTCCCTATTGTGGGGTTTCATTCCCAGATTGAAGGGAAACCTAGACTCTTCTCTGAGCAAGAGGCCAGCATCCACCTCTGCCACCTGCACCCAGGCCTCTGCCAAGCGCTGGGAGCATGACACACCTCCTCCTTCTTTTGTCAGCACCTCTCAAAGCTACCTCCCTTTCAGGGCTGTCCTCAGCTCCAGGATACCTCAACCCTGTGTTGAAGCACAAAATATGCCACACTGCCCAAGGCTGGCATCCAGCAAAGCCCACCTCCATGGAAGAAGCAGTGCTCCCAAAGGAATAAAACCATTACCCTCTGCATGCTATTCTTTAGTTATCTTGAAAAATGATATGTGAATTAATCATTAAAATTACTCCACAGAGGATACTAAAGCAACTTTTTTCACCCACAACATGTACAAAGCAGATTGGCCAAGTGTATATTAACCTATTTTCCTGTCTGCGTATCTAAGCATCAACGTTACAAATAAGATGCTGCTGACTTGTAGTGCTGGTTGTGTCTTACTGTACTGTGCAGAGTAGCTCTGCAGTATGTGCTGGAGAGTATTATGTTACTTATCACTTCTCTGATGCAGTTTCAGCTCAAGATACCTATTCCCAAATATATACCAGGTACCCAAGACAAGATTCCGCACTTAGTTAAATATTTGGCGCATCGTCTCGAATTACCTTTGACACACAGGGTTATTTACACATCATGGCACATTGCATGCCTTTGTGACAAGACAGCATCACACAATACTGTACGTCAGGAATGCAGAAAACAGATTTAAACCAATCCCTGTTTCAAGACACTTTTACAAGGAAGCAGGTCACAAACTGAGTAATATCCGTTTTATGCTCTGTAAAATGTATGCTAGTCATTTCCAGGAAATAGAGAGCCAGGGTATTGCACATCCCTAACACCACTAACAGATGGAACTCACCTCAGCTAGTAACAGATTATAGTCATTCCGATTCATTCTTATCTGACTACATGCAAAAAAGAATTCTGCTATCTGCTGAACCCAAGTCTTCTCAAAGAAAGAGGAAAACCTGCCTTCTGCTCCTGCTCTGTTTTCTGCTTTGGCTCATTCAAAACTGTTAATAGCATTTTGCTGGACCCCATCACATCTGATTTGCACATGATAGACTAGGGAAAAAACATCCTGGAAGATTTAAAAACCTTCCAGTTGACTACTGGAGTTGCCTATTCAGGTAAGAAAATGGCAAAATAAGTTCTCTGAATCAAGTAGTCTTTCAAAAGCAACACTGTATAAGAAAAACCCCAACCCTGCCATAAAACATGCAAAAGAGTTAAGCAACTGAAATACCACATGACTATTTAAGGCTGATTATAAAATATCCCTGCATATTTCAAACAAAAACTTTGTAAATTCTATTTTGACGCTTGGCTATGGTAGTTACACAGAAGAATGATCTGTTACACCCCCTTGAGCATTACTGCAGTCTACACAGGCAATAAGCTGCAAGCTTAAAAGGTCTGAGAAGGATTTATTGTGTACTAACAGATCCAGAGAACCTGCTTTTAAGGAAGCCAAAACTCCACAACACACAATATCAGGCAGAGACATTTTGAAAAGCAAATTGGTAATCTGGCTGAATATAGGAGTGGAGAAACTGCTGGCACTGCTTGTCCAGATCAGTGCAGACAAGATACCAGTGACAAGAACAAAAGTTTAAATCTAATCCTTACATTCCTATCACACAATTCAGTATAAACCATCCCCCTGAAGGAGACAGGCCCCAAATGGGAAGCTTTTGGAGACAAGTTAACAAAACGTAGAAAAAGTGTCCAGGAACTGACACGTAGGTGACCTCTGAATCCATGTCTTGCCTTCACAACTACTTCCTCCTCAACAGGTCTTACCTTACCATCTCAGCTCTAGGAGGGAAAAGGCAAGAAGAAATGAACCCAAGTTTCCTCCTGGTTACACCAGTGCTAGTGGGACATCAAAACTTGGACTACATATAAGCTAGGGCAGTCATGTCTATTATAATTTGTGTTGTGATAGGGTCTACCTCTCCCAACAGAGAATGGGGCTTTTCTTGCCCCTCTCCCCACACAGTAAATTATAGAATGGTTTGGGTTGGAAAGGACCTTAAGGTCATCTAGTTTCCAACCCCCTGCCATGGGCAGGGACACCTCAAATTAAACCATGGGCCCTCTTCAGAAGCCATCGGGAGAACTGGCTACCATGGATATGGAGAAGGCTGAGGTTCTTAACAATTTCTTTGCCTCAGTCTTCACTGGAAAATGTTCTGACCATACCACACAAGTTTTGGAAGGCAGATGCAGGGACAGTGAGAATGAAGACCTTGGGCCCACTGTAGGAGAGGATCTGGTTCAAGACCATCT
>JASSUY010027009.1:0-16884 GCA_032466535.1 Forpus xanthops | reverse complement strand
CCAGGGAAGTTGTGAATGCTCCATTGCTGGCAGTGTTCAAGGCCAGGTTGGACATAGCCTTGGGTGGCATGGTTTAGAGTGAGGTGTCTCTGCCCCTGGCAGGAGGGTTGGAACTAAATGATCTTGAGATCCTTTTCAACCCTAACTATTCTATGATTCTATAATTCTATGATTCCTTCCTAGAGGTGGGAGGTTATTTCTCTAGGCAGGATTGACTTCTGTAAAAGTCCCTGGCAAAAGTGTAAATTATGTTGTTTCGTTCAATAAGATCTCTGAAAACAGAGGAAAATTTGTAATCAAAACAGGCACAATACTTTTTGTGCCATATCTGATTTAGTAAGAAAACATCATGTAATGAAAAGCTATATACGTAAAACCTGGCCTTTCATTAAAATGGATGAAATTTTTTTAACTCCAGAAGGATTAATGTTTTTTTATTTATGGTTAAAAATGCTTTTAAAAAAAGAAAAAAAAAAGTTGTTTCTGAAAATTTTGCATCCAAGCCCTAGCTTCAGAAGATCTGTTGAATTCTCTGTCCTTTGCATCTGACTTGCAGCACTATCAACACTTTTCATGTTTCCTTGTTGCACTTGTCTTGTTTAATACAAAAGAAGAAGCCATGTGGGTGACAGCTCTATACCAACAAATCTTTACAGACAGATGCTATGATTTGATCCTGTTATTCACTGTGTGTTTTACTTATTGTTGCAGCCAGGACTTAAAAATATAAACACCATTTTTTTTCCTGTATATATCTCCATAAAAATGTCTGTTCTGATTCAAGATAACATTATTAAGAAATGATTTTTAGCCTAAATGAAGCATGGGGACAGAGGCATTAATATGTTTCATGAAGCAAGAAAGGATTTCTTCCTTTTGGCTGACATTCATAACCAGTTCTTGCATAAGCATTCATCATACCTAAATAAAGTATTAAGAGGAAACTTTGTCCTCCTGTTAAGTGGCCCTTTATGCAGAGAGGACCAAATTTAGCTGATAATGTCCCCAGGAAGTATGCACAATGTTTAAAATCCTGCTGGTAGTGTAAATAACTGCTGGACAAGCATGCTGTGGTGGCAGTGGTAGGTCATGTGGCTGAGTGCTAGGTGGAGGTATATGAGAGGTTTTTGTAGCCAGGGGACCCAGAGGAAAAGCTGAGAGCCCTAACAAGTGCTGGCTGGCCTTGTAAGAGAGGCTGATGCAGCTTGAGCACAACCAGGAGCAACTGCAGAGGATTGAAATGGTCCTGGGGGGCACAAGCAACCAGGAGCATCACAAACAGCCTCGGAAAAGGCCCCACAGTTTGTGCAGTGGGAGTGCTGGGGGATTTCCAATAATGCTCTCCTGGAATCGCAAAACCAATTCATTTCCATTAAAGGTAAGGGAAGTACACAGAGCAAGAGACCCCTTGGGTTAATTGTGAGCTTCTGAATTTGTTCAAAACCAAAGGAGAAGCATACTAGAGATGGAAAAGCAAACAAATAACCACTGAGAACTATAAGGGCATTGCCAGGGCTTGCAGAGATGCAGTTAGAAAAACAAAAGCCCGACTTGAATTGAAATTTGCCAGAGATGTCAAAAACTACAAGAAAGTGTTCTTCAGGTATGTAAACATCAATCAGAAACAGAAGACAAATATTGGCACGATATGAAGCAGGAGAGATGAATTAGTTACCAAACATGCTGAAAAGGCAAAGGTACAAAAATCCTGTTTGGCGCAAACACTGGCTCACCATCATGGAAGGAAGAGTTGGTATATGAACCACTGCAGGAGCTTGACCCCAACAGATGAGTGGGCACTGACAATATCCTCTTTAGGTGTTAATAGGACAGGCTGACGTCATTGTGAAGCCACTCTTCATAACCTTTGAGAAGTCATGGACATCACGAGATGTCCTAGAAGACTGGAAGAATGCTAATGTCACCCTTATTAAAAAAGGGCCCAAAGGAGGACCCAGGAAATTATAGGCCAATTAGTCTTATTTTAGTTCCTGGGAAGGATAGTTCTGCCTGGGGGCTATCACAAGTCAAATGAAGCATGTGATTGGGAAAAGCCAGCATGTATTCACCAAGGGTGAATATGTTTGACAAACTGATCACCTTCCAGCAAAGTAACCTACTCAGTTAATGTGAGGTTAGTGATGGACACAGTCTACCTGAATTTCTCCTAGGCTTTCAGTATGATTTCCTACAGCCTTCTCCTGGAGAAACTGACGTGATATGGTCTAGACAAGTGGTCTGCCTAGTGAAGGGGGACTGGCTGACAGGAGGGTGGTGGTGAATAGCTTCTCTTCAAACTGGCAGCCTGTCACAAGTGGGGTCCCCCAGGGATCAATACTGGGCCCAACGCTGTTCAATATCTTCGTAAGTGATCCAGATGATGTACTCTTGAGAAGTGTACTCTGGTGAAGTTTGCTGGTGACACCAAACTGAGTGGGTAAGTGAACATTCTGTAAGGGAGAGCTGCCCTGCAGGAAGGCCTGGATAGGCTGGAATAGTGGGCTAAAAGGAATCTTACAAAGTCCAACAAGGGCAAGTGCAGGGTCTTGCACTTGGGAAAACATGATTTAGGAGTGCAGCACAGGCTGGGATCTACATTGCTGGGGAAAGGAAGCTAGGGATCCTGGTGTACAGCAAGCTCAATATGAGTGAACAGTGCACTGCTGTGGCAAAGAAAGCCAACAGGATGCTGGGTTGTCTCAAAGATGAAGAGACAAAGTAAAGATAAAGAACTCAGCATTCCACTCAGCATTTGTCAGGTCGCACCTGAAATATTATATTCAGATTTTTTGGCCTGTGCTCTGGAAAAAAGGCTGAAGAGGGTCCAGAAAAGGAACACAAAGGTTATCAAAGGATTGGGAAGCTTGCATATGAGGAAAGGCTGAGAGAACTGGGTTTGTTCAACTTAGATAAAAGAAGGCTCAGAGGAGACCTGATCACCATGTTGCAGTATTCAAAGGGTGGCTACAAAGAAGATGAAGAATTCATTTTTACAAGGAAAGACAAGAGGTAATGGGTACAAGTTATGGGGAGATTCTGGCTGGACACAAGGAAAATTTTTCACAACGAGAGCAATCAGCCACTGGAATAATCTTCACAGGGATGTTGTAAATTTCCCAACATTGGGCAGTTAAGATTCAGCTAGACAGGGAGCTGAGCCACCTTTCGAGACTGTGCTTTTGTCAAGAAAGTCTGGACCAGATGATCCTTGAGGTACCTTCCAATCTTGTATTGTTATGATACTGCTACAGAAGAAAAAAGTGTCAGCCTGCCTCAGAAATCATGTTATGAATTTCAGTTTGGTCCTATCGCAGAATTAAGCACAGACTCATTGGTTAGAGATTTTGCCACTATATGATCAGTGTTAGATTAGAAGTTATGGGAGAGAAGCTGAAAAGGAATTTTGTGTGCTGAACATCACAAAACCACTATGAAACCCTGTTGCTGGACTGACTCTCTAAAATGGCTTAGTGAAAGGCCAGTTACTGGACAGAAAATATTATGTAATATATATTAACAATTTCACATTAGCTGAAGGATGAAATAGGAATATGTTAATTATTCTATGTAATTTTGTTTGATTTCATGTTTAGTTCTTGTGTGGTCAGGTTGTTTTTCATTGTCAATTTTGGTTGTAATGTCGGTTGATTAATCAGACCATATGTGGCCCTACAGTACTCACTGCTACAGAGCAGAGAGAAATCATTTCAGTTGAAATAAAAATATAGAAACACTGAACAGAGATGCCCTCAACCAGAAAACTAAGAAATTAAATCCTTCACACTTAACATGGAATAGCAAAATCAGAGTGGGTATATTCCCCTAAAGTGAAAAAATAGGAATTGAGCAAGGAAACAGACTTTCATGCTGTATGGTAATTCAGCCTTGGAGATGACAAAACAATGAAGACAATTTTTTGATATTAGGGATCTGAATATTATTTTCTTGTGTTTATGGGTCAGGGTTAAAGGGAGAACAGCGACTGGAGACATTATTGTGGGAATCTGTTACAGGCCGCCTCACCAAGAGGCCTTGGTGGATGAAGAGCTCTACAGAGAGATAGGAATAGCCTCAAGCTCGCTGGCCCTCATTCTCATGGGGGACTTCAACCACCCTGATATCTGTTGGAGGGAAGGTATGGCTCAGCATAAGCAACCCAGAAGGTTCCTCAATTGTGTGGAGGACAACTTCCTTCTGCAAGTAATAGAGGAGCCAACGAGGAGAGGTGCCATGCTTGACCTCATCCTCACCAACAGGGAAAGGCTGGTAGGAATCGTGACGCTCCAGGGCAGCCTTGATTGCAGTGATCATGAGATGGTCAAATCCAAGATCCTCAGGATAGTGAGAAGAGCATGCAGCAAACTCACTGCCCTGGACTCAAAGAGAGCAGACTTTGGCCTGTTCAGGAACCTGCTCAGTAAGATTCCGTGGGATATAGCCCTAGAGGGCAGGGGGACCGAAGACTGTTGGTTGATATTCAAGGATCACCAGCTACAAGCTCAGGAGCGATACATTCCAACTAGGAGGAAGTACTGCAGGAAGGCCAGGAGACCTTCTTGGATGGATAAGGAGCTGCTGAGGAAAATTCAAAGGAGAAAATAGGCTTATAAAAGGTGGAAGCAAGGACAGGTGGCCTGGAAGGAATACAGGGATGTTGTGCGGGAAGCTAGTAACCAGGTTAGGAAACCTAAGGCGCAGTTAGAGTTAAACTTGGCTAGTGATGTTAAGGAAAACAGGAAGGGACTCTATATGTACATTGTAAATAAAAGACAGGCTAGGGAAAAAATGGACCCTCTTCAGAAGCCATCAAGAGAACTGGCTACCCTGTATTTGGAGAAGGCTGAGGTTCCTAATGACTTCTTTGCCACAGTCTTCACTGGAAAATGTTCTGACCATACCCCCAAGTCTTGGAAGGCAGATGTAGGAACAGTAAGAATGAAGATCCTGGGCCCACTGTAGGAGAAAATCTGGTTCAAGACCATCTTAGGAACCTGAATGTATACAAGTCCATGGGTTGCCCAGGGAAGATGTGAATGCTCCATTTCTGGCAGTGTTCAAGGCCAGGTTGGACATAGCCTTGGGTGGCATGGTTTAGTGGGAGGCGTCCCTGCCCATGGCAGGGGGGTTGGAACTAGAAGATCTTAAGGTCCTTTCCAACCCTGACTATTCTATGATTCTATGATTCTAGAATTAAAGGTAAATATGTGTTGAAATTTGTACTAAAAGAAAATGTCAGGGGAAAGGCCACAAGGACAAACAAAGAAATTTTTTAAATATGCAAAGCAAGACTTGCTCAGTGAGCCACTCAAGCATTTGTAAGAAATGAGCAAAGTGGTAGCAAAGACAGCTAAAGGGAAATGTATTTTAAAATTCTAACAAGTAGACTTTAATTCCTAAACCTAACCACTTTAATAAATGATTTTGGAAAGTTATACATAGACACACAAAATATCCTCAACCTTGTGGTTGAGAAATGCCATGAATTCGATGGAAAAATACACTAACACTGTTTGATGTGTGTTTTGTAGAGAGAAAATTTCTGTTTCCCAGAAGTATATTTATAAACAATGAACTAATCCAAGTCCTTAAAATTCATGAAACTTATCTGTGCTGGCGCTAAACTCTTCCAATACCAAGGAAGGCAGACGCACAAGTCTACTCATTGCACCTTTGTTAAGCTTTACTATTCTTTTAAGTCTTTTTTTTCCTGTACTTTTTGTCTGAGTAGAGAATAAGTAATCATAGTTGCAGACATGTTCTTCCCTGGGCAAAACTTGCTGAGCAGCATGCTTCCACATCTCCAGGCCTACTACTGTGTCATCCCGTTATTTCTAGTGCCAACAATTCCCCTGTACTTGTCTGATGTGAGTGCTCCTACACTGTGGCTTGTAGCAAAACTTTCAGCTGCATTTAGACAGACCCTTTAAATGTCCCTCTTTGACGTCAGCTCAGCTTTGAGGGCTAGTTGGTGTTTTTCATGTGACTGATAACTGGAGGTTTCCTGATACAGCTTTCAAAGGAATGGGCAAAAGAAGCACAGCATGATTTTGTAGGTGACATCATTTTTGATACTTGAAAAGGACCTTTTAATCTTGGGCTTTGAGAGACTGCATCCAACATGCTAAGGAGGTTTAGAACATCCTTGTTTAAATCTTTGCCTTCAGAGATTACTGTCTGGTAGTTAAGAATGAACAAAATCCAATGTAAATTCTAAGTGTTTAATTCTTTATGGAGAAAAAAATGCTTAACATTAATTTCAGCCATGTGGGTGAGATTCCAGGCGTTCAAGGTGTCAAGGTGTATAGGGAGAAAAAAGGTAAGTGTTAATGTAAGGATATTCATAGATGAACACACACAATTTCTTTAGTAATTGGTATTCCTGTTTAGGTCACTGTATCGATACTTGTGACTTGCATAAAGCAACTCTTACAACTGTTGTTGCAACAAAAGAAGGTGCATTGTACTGCATATAAAATGTAGGTTTGGTGTCAAGCAAGAAGGAAGTGGGACACCTCATACAAAGGCCAGGATACAGATTAACAGTTTGGTAGCTGTGACCCACATATCAAATGAATGTTAAATCTCAGTTATTAGTGTAGTTGATGAGATCAGTGATAATTCTACCATGCAAATTATGATGATGCGCTATAAATTACAGCTGCTGGCATGGCAACAAAGCTTCCTGGTAAAACAAATTTAGGCAATGCAGGTAATTTCCAGAATGCTGATGAAACCGCAGTAATACGGGGTTTGTAGTAAGTCTGGTTTTTGTTTTGTTTTGTTGGTCTTCTTTGGGAAGTTAGTTTGTTGAGGTTTATTTCCTATGACTGGAAAATAGCAAGTGTGGACCTATTTTAGAATAAAACAAAACATTTTTTATCAAAGGTAGATTATAATGCTCAACATATTTTAATATGATAATTGGGGGGGTTTAGGAGCAATTAAAGTGGTCTTCATCCACTTAGATTCCAGTAACCAATATCCCAAAGGAAATTGTTCTTGAATTTGGGAATTATGGTGGTGAACGCAGGAATTGTGATCTGGCTGAAGTGCTGACTAAAAGTAATATTCAAACAAAAGTGACAAGGCTGGACAAACGTTACTAGTGGCGTTTCTCTGGGGTTAATGTGGGGACCTGTTGCATTTAATACATTTACTGGTGTGCTGAGGTGAAATCCCTAGATAAGAGAAGTTGTGAGGTACTGCCAGTTCTGAGGAAGACAGGGTTTTGTTCAAAAAGAATTAGGCTAAGTTCTTTACTAACTTGCTGGTAATGTCTAGCATACTGTATGAAGCCATACACTTTGGGTTCAATAATAACTTCGTCTATAAGTTGTGGGTTTATGAACTGCAATTAACAGAGACGGAAACAAATCTGAGTGTGATCTTGCAGTGGAAGGATGAATACGTTTAGAAAATGGAACATATTTATGGCAGAAAAGATAATACAGCCCTGGAAGGTGAGAGTTTTTTTAACAGGTAGAAGAAAATACTGGTACCATCTTACAAAGAGTGTTGACTCCTCTGGAGTATTTCTACAGTTGTATTTACCCATCTTCAGACAAATAAGAGAGCTACAGGATGCAAAAGGGAATGAAGCTCCATCTTTTGAAGGGAAATTAGAAATGCCTCATATACCCAACCAAATGAAGTTTTCTGGGGCAATAAACTAAAATACACTGAGAGTAAATATTGATAAATGGATAGGTTTAATGTCAACTCTTCGCAACATGTTCAGAAGTTTTCTTGTGTGATGGGGATAGTCTACTTGGTGTTAATTCCAGAAATCTGCAAAACATTTCCACGTAACACTGACAAGGTGTTTGCCAGTAAGGCTATATTTTTATTATGTAATCATAGAATGAACCAGGTTGAAAAAGACCTTTAAGACTGTCAAGTCCAACCTTTACGCCAGGACTTCCAAGTCTACCACTAAGCCATGTCACTAAGGGCCTCCTCTACACTGATTTTGAACAGGGGATTCCACTACTTCCCTGGGAAGCCTGTTTCGATACCTGATCACCCTCTCCGCAAAGAGATTTTTCCTAATATCCAATCTGAACTTCCCCTTGTGCAGCTTGCGGCCATTACCTCATGTCCTATCACTTACTACTTGGAAGGAGAGCTCGACCCCCACATCTCACCCTAGACCATATCACCTGAGGTTTTGTCCAACCTGGCCTTTAACACTGCCAGGGATGAAGCATTTACCACTTTTTTGGGCTACCTGTTCCAGTACCTCACCACCCTTACAATAAAGTTCTTCTTCTTTATATCTAACCTGAACTTCCTCTTACTACAGTCACTGTCATACATACTGTCCTATTACTACAGTCACTGATGAAGAGTCCCTCCTCAGCATCCATGTAGGCCTCCTTCAGATACTGGAAGGCTGCTATGAGGTCTCCATGCAGCCTTCTCTTCTCCAAGCTCAACAGCCCCAACTTTCTCAGCCTGTCTTCCTACAGGAGGTACTCCAGCCCCTTGATCATCCTCGTGGCCCCCTGAGCCTTCTCTTCTCCAGGCTGAGCAACCTCAGGTCCCTTGGCCGTTCCTCGTAAGATTTGTGCTTCAGGCCCTTCACCAGCTCCATTGCCCATCTCTGGACCAGCTCCAGCCCCTCAGTTTCTCTCTTGTAATGAGGAGCCCAGGACTGAACACAGGATTCAAGGTGTGGACTCACCAGTGCCCAGTACTGCTCAGGGGGATGATCACTTTCTTGGCCCTGCTGGCTCCAGAGTTTCTGATACAGGCCAGAATGCCATTGGCCTTCTTGGCTGCCTGAGCAGAAGCTGGCTCATATTCAACTCCATCAATCAGCCCTCCCATGTCCTTTACTGCCGAGCAGCTTTTCAGTCACTCTTCCCCAAGCCTGTAGCATCGGATGAGGTGGTTGTGGTTGTTGTAGTACCATTAAAAGTGTTCAGCAGCCTTAGAAAATGCATCCCATGTTTCAAATCTGGTCTGCAGATTACTTACAAAAGAAAGAACTATTATTTTTTTGAGATCTTACTGAACTTCCTTCTGTTCGGTCTTTTGAACTCGGATCTGGTGGTGTCACTCCCTCATCCTTGCCTAATGAGCCAGCTAACCATGATGACAGCTGCTACTGTCTGGATTTGACTTTTGAGAGCTTCATAAATGCGAAGTGTGATGACATCATGCTCCCTAGGGTGTCAGTTATTATCTGCTAAAAATAGTTACAGGCAAACACAGAATAGAAAAATCAAATGTCTGTTTAAACCACCAGTGAATGGGAAGGTAAAGACACAGAGCTCAGCCGAGGGCCTCTTTTGTTCGAATGCAAGGGCAACGACACCGGGCTGCAATCCTGGCAAATGTTGCAGAGGATGCCTTAAGCACTCATGAGCTGGGGGAGCCTACGGAGGCAAGTTCGTCCCTGGTGCAATTCCAAAACTGTCATGGTAAGTGAGCTCTTTTGTGTTTATTTCCCACTGGTTAGGTTATCTGATCTGAGTAATCTGTGTTTTGCAGTTCTTAATGTAAGTGTAGCTGTGGGATTCACAGCATGAGGATGTCAGTGTTGCTGCCACTGTTTGACTAAAAAATCAAACACAAAGCAATATTCATATTGAAAATGAAGTGTTCAAAGGCTAAGAAATGATGTAAAATAAAATCTATATGCAGGTGTAAGTGGTACCTCCAGTCTCCGAGTTCAGGAAAGTATCCTGCTCTGCATGTATTTTGGGGCTATTTGGTGCAAATTCCTTTGACACCAGTTACAACCTTTAGGCCGTGATCTAAGAGCTAAGACAGGATTGAAGACAAAGGTTACATTTTCAGTCTTTATGTTAATTCCAGTTTTGTGATGTATTTCTGTTTAATGTTTCTGTGGTACTAGCAAGGTCTTTCAAATACTAAGCTGCTCCAAATAAAAGCTTATCTAATAAGGAAAACATGTATAAATACTGAAGCAATATAACATGGAAGTTAAGGCTAAGGTTGGACTAGGTGTCTCACAGCCTTGGTAAATCTCATCCTGGTTGTTTATACTAACTAAGCCGTGGACAGAAATGTTCAACTAGGCTTATCACTGCTGTGAGATGATTTTCTAACCTGATCTACTCAGAATGGTCTTTTCTACACTTCTTAACTTACTGTCTTAGGGCAGGCAAGGGTAGAAATACGAAGTTAGTTATGACTCTTCCAGACAAGTGGCAGAGATTCTCATTTCAAGCTGCAGATGCTAATCAAATGGGCCAAAGTATAATCTTTTCCTCATGCCGACTTAGCTTTCTGGTGACTCAGAAACATCAGAAATCACTTGTAACTAGCACTTGTCCCCTTATCAGGGAGAACAGCCTGTTCTCCCTCCAGCTTTTGCATCCTGGGCCCAAACTGCCTGGTATCCTCTTTGCAGCCAGTACACAAACTATAAACACAAGTCTGCTGATCCTTCAGAGCCTGACTCATGTCTCTGTAAACCACTTGCAGGAGCCTTCCCCACAGGGAACGAATTGCTTGATGGATGTTGTACTTCAGGTTATCAGAGTGCAATGCTAAGGAAGCAACAGATCCATTACAGTAATTATCCATTTTACAAGATCCAATTGCAGGAACTTTGTGAAGTATAAAATAGTTTGATTTTACCCTGTATTCATCCTGTAAAAAAAAGATGTCTCTAAAAGATATTCCCATCCCATTATTATTTCCTTGTGCTGATTCATCTGTGTTCAATGCTGTTTGCAGCTAAGGATTTGATTCTGCCTTTTTGCTGAGAATGCTTTTTGTAAATCTGATAATTGTCATGGGTAAAGCTGAAGAATCCCGAAGTCCTTTGCTTGTGGGGTGTTACATGTAAAATGGAAGGGTTTTTTTCACACATCAGAAGGCAGGAGACTGTTGTAGGGATTATTGTGTGTAATTACATTGTCTCTTATGTAGGAATTCAGACTGTGATTGTGGAGTCCCTTTTTCCCTTTAAAAATGAGAATTTATGACTCAGAAGGTGTTCTGCTGTCAGTCACAAAATTTCTACCATCGTAAAGAATCTTACTTTTAATGCTATAATATCCTGTCCTTTTAGTTGCAAGTGCAGTGTTTCGATGCAAACTCATTTACAGACATTTTCTTCAGTCTGCAAAACAGGCACAAAAAAAGAAAAGAAAAAGAAAAAAAAAATAGATGGAAGAAATTCTGTATTTAGTGGTGGTGGCTGGAGCAGCAAAATGGAATATAATTGATATAACATAGCATAACATAAAAAAAATTATTGATGAATTTTTCATCTATGCAGTTTTTGTGAGATTAGGTTCTACTGACGAAATAGAAACACAGAGAGGGTTTTATAACATAAAATGTGTACAGTTTATAGCAGGTGGCACACTTCTTGTCTAGAAAGATCCCCTGCTGCACTGAATTTTCTTTGCTATATCTCCCAGAGGGCTGAATGTTCTTATCTCCAGCAAACAATGCAGTAATGCCCTTGTTTTGTACTAGCGAATGATTTTTCCATTCACAAGCTGCTCTAGCATACATTCGTCTGAATTTAGAGTGATTTATTCATAAAAATATCGTTCTCGGTTTGGGGGATACCATCAGGAACAAAGGCACATGCAAAAGCACAGACAACTGAGATCTTCTGGCAGACTCTGCCTGCTTAATGCTTTCACCAGTACATCACTAATTGTAATGCCAATAGAGTAAAATATCCTCTACAAAATATAATTTCCTCTTGGAATGTTGACAAAGTAGTGCTGATGTGGTATACACTTACTGCATCATATATAGGTGGTGGTACCAGCTTGCACATTCTGTTTTCAAGGTTAAACTAAGACGTGTACAGTATAACTCTCACTGAGAGCTAGATCTACCTGAGCCTTAGGTCTTCTGACTTCAGCTGAGCCTGCAAACCCTTGTGCAGTGCTTCTTGTGTGCAAATGAACCTCCTGTCTATGGAAGTTATCTCAGTGTAAGTAGAAGCAAGGTAGAAAAGTGGACTATGTAAATGACTGTGAATGGATCTACTTTCTGGATTTTTATGTGAAGTCTAAGGGTGGTGGACTTAAATAATCAACAAAATTAGGGTAAAAGTCTTAATAAAACATGGAATTACATATTTATCAGTTTTGCATAACTCAAGCTAGATCACACTGAAACAATGGACAATTCAACAAAATATATGCCTGGAAAGTATTTAGGTCTAATAGCAGGAAACGGAGTAGAGACAGACTCAGACTGGAAATGAGGTATATGGTGCCTGTTAGTGTGGGTCATTAAACATTAGCATATCTAGACAAGAAGCCTGTTGTTTCACATGCATAGTAGTCAAGGTCTTGTCTTCACACATGGAATTCGAATTAACACTGACAAGGTAAAGGATCTGATATATGAACTACTTAGGGAATATGGTTGACTATTGCTCTAAAATGTCAGACTAAAAGACTAGAATAATCTCTCTGGCTGGAAAATACATAAGTCTATAGCAATAGCTCTGTCCTATATGCACACAGCAGATAGAAAACAAGAGGTTTTCATTCTACTGCATAAGAATATATTAATGGCATTGTCTCACCATGACTTTTCATGATAAGATAGTTAGATCATGTCAAATCCTACCTTATCACCAAGAATACTTGCCATGAAATTTCTGACATCAGAAAAGGGACACCTGCATTAACGTGAAGTTTGAAGATTGTCTAATATGCAAGTTTGTAAGGTGGAGTCCTAATCCAGAGAAATACTGTTGTCAGCAGTGCTTTTGGTTTGAATTAAATCTTCAGATTTGGTCCAGTTGTTGATGCTGATCCCAGCTTTTATGGAGGACATAAATTGAATACATTACATTTCCTCTCATGCCAGGATAGCATTCTCTGATGCAGATACCAAATCTGAAGTAAATGGGAACTGGCAGTGTTTTCCAGCCTGAGGTGCCAGGCCATTAGATAATTCAGCTTCCTAAGTGTAGATGTAGCATAGATATCAAGTTGAAAGATGTATCAAAAATATGTCCAAAGATAAATATTATTCTGACAACATGCTGGAATCAGCTATTACTGCTGACACTCTGCCAACCCGGTGAAGGAGTCTTTTGATGTACCTCAAGAAACATACAAGTTCAGTGTCCATCTGTAACCATCAGCCTCTCGAGCTGTTTTTTTTTTTTTTTGTTTGTTTTTTAATAGTTAACTTTGCACTCTTGTGCCTTCCTTCCTCTCTAAGCTTCCTTTTTGTGAAGATGAAACCTAGCAATGCAGTGTTTGCCTATAAGCATGCTTTTCCCCTGTGAAGACAGAGAACCCTGAAGAACAAATAAACTGTTTTAGTTGCTGATCCTGCACGTTTCCAAATTCATTGGGAAATTTGGCTCATGTGTAAGACACAAGGGAATAAATGTCAAAGGACATGAAAAGAAAAGCCTTAGTAGGCACTGGGACTGTAAGAACAAAGAGTGCCTCCAAACTGCAGGAGTAAAAACCACTGAGAAGTGTGGTATAAGTATGACAAAAGCTGTAAGAACAACAGTTCTGAGTCAAGCACTGAATCAGAGGGGAAAAGAAAAAAAAAAAAAGAGTCTTGATCCAAGCGAATTGAAGCCACTTATATTCCTGGAAATTAATTATTTCTTCTTTATCAAAAAGGAAAAAAAGACAGAGTTTTATTTATAAGTAAGTGTTGCAGAAAAAAATACACGGCAATTTCTGTCTCTCAGGCTTATGTTCAAGGTACTAACCAAAACTCTTGACACACTGTCTGACTTTCTGTTGTGAGTCTCAGCAGTGTTGCCTGCACTGCCCATTTGCTTTTCAGTACTTCCTCTTGGAAGCTTTCTTTTAGTCTATGTTCTCATCAGGCTCTTAAGAGGAAGCCCTGGGTCTTATTTTGTGTCCAGGATAAACAGAAAGCACAGTACTGTCTTCTGTGCATAAACTCTTTCCCTTGTGAATTTACAAATATTGTAGAAAAAACGTGTTCACAGAAATAGCATTTTGTTAAATGTTCACTCAAAACTAGTGCTGAGGATTTAGTGCCTTGCTTTGTCTATCAGTTCAAGTGTATCAGTTACACAATTTACTATTTATGTCGTGAAGGCCTTCAAGGAAGTGCTTCAGCCTATGAACCGTCTCCCCCCTTTCCTATCTTAGGCTAAGAATATTTTCATTCCCTTCATCTCTGCTTAGATGCAGAGTGTCTGAAGACTGTTACAGAGTATCTGTTTTCAATGCATGCTGATGTTTTGCCAGTCATATGTCATGAGCGAGCGTCCTCCCACTGGTATGAACAATATGACCATGAAAGAAGGCAAACAGTAACTGCATTATGTCCTCCAGTTAGAGGGGATATGCTTTTGTGTACTACATTTCAGGGCCCTGCCCATCAGTTTTATGGTACTGCTAAATTTGGTTCCTAGCATTTACAAGTGAAATTAAGTCAGGGCTATAAAACAGAAAATTGCATTCACATGCTTTATAGATTAATGATGACAGGCATATTAAAAATGCTAAAAAAGAGATAAGCTGCAATTTGTCTATGAAGAACCTAATCACCAATATGAATCTGAAAACCAAGACTTCAAATTGTTAAATTCATTCTGTCCTATACACTTACTAAGATTGTCTTTTGGGGTTGATTTTATTGGTGGTTGGAAATTAGTTGGAAATGATTGTCTAACATACAGATATTCATAAAACTGTACCATTTAATAGCAAATATTCATTGGATGCATTTAGGTTGCTACACTGAAAATACCCAGACTCCTAACCTCCAGTCGTCAAAGAGAATCTGTCATTCTCTACTGGTGGAAGAGTACAAAAGGACTGGGGCAATTTCCTACAGGTTTTTTCTGGCTTTCCTGTTTTGAGACCCTGAAATAGATGAGATGCTGCTATATCACATGGACCACTGGGTTAAATTGGCCAGGTTATAATTAAGATTACAAAAACAACCCCAAAAGTTTTATGAGATTACAATATTATCTTCCATTATCCCAAAGTAGTTTTATTTCTCAATACTTCCCTAGAGAGAAGAGTTTAAAATTGCCCTATTATGGGATAAGGACTGTCCAATAGATAGCCAGAAAAAGCAATTTGAGAACTAGCATGGGCAGCTGGAGCACAAACAATCCGCCTGTCACTGAAACAAAACTGCAACAGGGATTCCACGTGCTGCTGCTGCAGAAAGCATCCCCAGCAGGTGCCACCTAAAGAAGCCAGTGACAGCCTGGCCTGTGAGAGTCAAAGATGCTGCAAGGTGAATGGGAATAGTGGAAAAAAGAATTAATCTTTGTGTGCTGGAAAGATCAAACCGCATTGCACTGTTGCAGTGTTTGGAAGTACGTTTTGTCCTAGGACCTGACTCACTGCCAGTTTAAGTCATCAGTTTAATACACAGTAATGCAAATAAGCATCAACCCCTTGTTTGCCTACCTGTACAAACACACATTTATGTTGGATACTTGGTTTGTAATACAGTAGTTAATCTATACTGCTAAAACACCATATGTTTTGCTGTGCAAAGGGAGCCAGCTATCACTGTAGCCATGTCACTAAATTATATTACAACCCTTGGTCTAATGACATTTGTATAGATCTCCAGCCCTCTACTATTTGTCACTAATCAGAGTAGCCTGAAGATAATCATGCAGGAACATTATCCCATTTGATGTTCTTTACCTCAGCTTATAATTTCTATAATGCAGACACAAGCCAGTATATCCCTCTTTCTCCAGTTCCTTTTGCTACCTTTATTTTTCTTTCTTCAAGCAGAAATAAACGAGAGATCAATGAGGTCATTGTGCCAGGTCTATCGCTCAACTCCCCAGTTTCCTGTTGTGGTTGGATCTAGCAGGAAACTTGAAGAAATCCAAGGAACAGTCAAATCTCTTTTCATTGTTGCTCTGAGAGGCCTACCATGCCTGTTGAACAGGGATAATTGAACATGATTTAGGCTTAAAAAATTAAATATCTTCTTATTGCCGTATGCCTCATCCAAATGGAGACAGTATTTCGTTCCTATTAGTACTACTGAGTGCTCTTGTTTTCTCTTTTTTTTTTAGCAATGTGTAAAAAAGTCCATTCTCTTCCCTGTTGCTTGAAACTGCAATGAATTTTATGAAATTAATGGAATTGTTTAGGATTTTAATAAATGTAGCTGCAGAATTTGACCAGCCATCTTAAAACCATTGTATTTATTTTCAATTTTAAATATTATATTTATTTTAAGCAATTGTAGGGAATATCCTGTTATATTGACCTGGAAAATGTTGTTAAAACAGTAAATACAACATTTGCTTGCTAAAATGGAAAGTTGACGTGCTCAGTCATTTAGAGTTTCATATGGGAATCATCAGGAAAGCAGCTCCTTTTATAAATGTAGCTGTCAAACTGACAGGCTGCAAAAGAAACAGATTCCCAGCTCTTCAGCAGTTAAAAAAGATTGAGATGATCCACTTTAATCAGACCAGCAAAGAGGGAGACTTGAATTTCTTGAATTCAAATAATTTTTTTCTGTTTGCTCACTTAGGCTGGTCCTAACCACGGGTTCATAACTAATTCATAATAAACGTTTGAGCTGTTACTCATTCCAAGATGGCACTGAACATCAAATACCCATCAATTGTAAGACTGCAGAGACTTGAATAAAAATGCAACTGCTTTTTCTGAGAAATGGTTTGGCTTGATCACAGCCACTTTGACATCAGATGCAGTTCCCTGCAAGTGCAAATAGCAACTGATTCTGACAATTTCCTTATGCCAGTTTTTCCAGGGGTATTTGATGTAAGCAGATGTCTCTGAAAATAGACTGTGGGCACACTATGTAGATCATTCAGAAGTCTCTTCTGAAAGACACACCTCTGTGTCTGCTGTAGTTTAGACAAGGTTGTATAACTTTATCAACCTCTGGCCCTTTGACTGAGCTGCTTAG
>JASSUY010027006.1:0-65666 GCA_032466535.1 Forpus xanthops | reverse complement strand
CGGGGCACGGCCGCCGCCGGGCGCGGGGGGAGGGCAAGGGGCGGTGCGAAGGGGGAGAGGGAAAGTGACAACGAGCATCGCCCTCCCGGCAGCTACCGGGCGGCGGGCGCGGGGCGGTGCCTCGCTGTCTCCACGGCGGGAGCCGCGGGGCGGGATGCGCCGGGAGTGCGAGAAAGTTGGGGCTGGGGGCCGGGCCCTGCTGAGCCCTGCCGCTCGGCAGGGTAGCGGGAGAATCGGTCAATCCCGGCTCGGCCGTGCCCAAGGGGAGTGGGGGCCCGCTCCCGTCCGCTGTGTGTAAGTTATCTGCAAACGGCGCTCCCCACCGCTCGGAGCATTCCGGGGCTTGAGTGCCGACCCTTCGGCGCAGCTGGAGCAGGAGCGGTGGGAGAGGAACGGCGCATCCCCTCCGCCTGCTGAGCCCCTACTTTGCCCCTGTCCTGCCCTTGTCCTGCCCCCGCCCCGGGCAGGTAGGGCCGGGAGAGGCAGGGCATGCCCCTCCCTGAGCCCAGAGGTGCTGCCCACTCCCCACCCCACGGCCTCCCATGTCGCAGCCTCATCGATGCCCGAATCTTGCTGTGCCCTTGGTTTTAGTGACCAAACCCACTCTTCCCAAAGAGAAAGTTCCCTTGGTCTGTCGCGTTGACACGGTTTCTTCCTGTACTTCTTGAAGATGCCCGTGTATGCATTAACAAGGGATGAGCAATTTGTAGCTAGCAGGCAAGATGAAGCCCACTGTCTAATTCTATATAACCCATGGTAGTAGTTTCAATCGTGTTATCAGGTGCCTCACAGGAGGCTTCGAAAGACCTGTTCAAAGCTTGACCTGGGGAAATCACCCTCCACCCCTGAGATGCTCTCTCATCCATTTCTTGGAAACAAACTGTCAGGATTGCCCTGACAGAGACCCATGTAAATCTTCTGACCACATAATCACACTGGACTCACACTTGTCGTCAGAGATTTTAGAGGAACATTCCATGTCAACTTTGGATAGCACCTAGGTGCTCCCCACACTGTGATAGAAACTTATGTTTTCAAAATCACTTTTTGATTCTGAAATCTGTTACAAGTTGATGGTAAATAGTTAAAAATCATTACAGAAACTCGGAGTGGCCTAATGTCATATACTTGAAATCACATCCATGACTAACAGCAATAGTCACATAGAGGAAAAGAGGCCAGCAAACCAAAACCAGCACAAAAGCCAGTTCAATTTCAAGAAGTACCTTCAAGCTTTCTCCCAACTGTGATTGATTCACCACTTTTTTTATTACAGCTAATAAATTTCCTCTCTGGATTAGCTTACCCTTATGATTTTCTCATATGAACAGTGAAAATATTATGCAGCAACTACCCATCTATTGTGAAGGAACTGACATTCTCTGCTATTGGAAGTGCTCCAAGGTTTGAAGAAGTTTGGAACTTTCACTTGCCCAAAAAGTTTCACATTTCATTTTGAAAAGTTGTAGTATTATAAATAATTTCCAGAATTTTGTTAAAGTTGTTGTCAGGATCTCAGTTTTTAGTGAGAAGAATGTCTTTTACATGCTCAGATTTCATTTAAATTGTTCAATAGAAATGCTGAAAAATCTTGAAACTATAAAGATTCTAGAACCTGGACTGCTTCCAGATACTCTCTTAGTGGCTATAACCAAAAAGATATTTTCCCTTTGCACATCTGGTGGGAAGAACACATACTTCACCTTCTAATACAGGCCTGAAAGTAGTTATTTCTTTGTCATTTACAAATTAAATTGTATTAATGGAATTACTTTTTGTAGCCATTATAATAATTAAGGAAGGATAAGATTTACTAAAGAACCTAAACACAGCATTTCCTGTTAATTATTGCTAAGTGGGCTATTATTGAAAGATGTTGGCTTTGACTTCTTTATAGCTTTGGAACCACTTTATCCTTCTGTTTCAAACCATCCTGTATGAAAGACACTTGGTCCGCTGTGATTCAGTATACTTAATTGGTTTATTTTCAGGCATCTGTCAGAGATCACCTATTCTCTCTCACACAAAGAAGGGAACGGAAGTTATTTAATCATGTAACAGTGGTCCTTCACATTGCCCTCTGGATTTTCCAGGTTGAAAAGAGTCTATAAATAACATAGGTTGTTTTGGTTTGTTTCTGAAGTATACTATTCTTCTTTAAGAGTAGTAGAGATCATTTTGGAAGCATTACAGTTTCTAAAACCATAAATTCTGTATCTGTGTTGAACGGATACTTCTACTTCCTCATAAATTACAGCTTGAATGTATCAAATTAAGTTTCTTTTTTATTTGCAGTCTTATATCTTTTATGATGTCTTTGTCTACTTTTCTTTACGGAAAGATAAATGTAATGATTTTGCTCGTTTATATACACACAGACAAGGGCTGTAGGAAGCAGAAACTTAGGAAAAATTTTAAGGCACAAAATAAACAAAAGGGAACTCACTGACTTTAAAATAAAAGTTAAATATAAACACTTGTGTTGTACAGTTTTCTCTAAAAAAAAAACAACAAAACCAAACCCACAACAATCCTTCAATCACCTCCAATTTTCTAGAAAGTTTTTGTCTTCCTGAAAGAGAATACTTCACCTAACTGTTCTTCAGTGGCAATTATTGTGCATTACCTTCATGTAATAAGTGGCTGGAAGATTAGCCTAGAAAAATAATTGTAAGAAAGCATCTTACTCTGTTTCCCTCCTTTTGTTCAGCAGTTAGGCAGAGTTCTCTAACCTTGAAATGTGCAGTGAAAATCCTTGAGCTGACCAGATACATGCAGTCCTCCCTCTGCATGCTGTTTTTGGCCACATCTGCTCTAGGACAAGGGTCAATGTGTAGAAACAAAATGCAAAGACTTCAAATTACTCATTCTTTATAAAGGGGAAAACAACCTGCTATGCCTAAACACTTCCCAGCAAAAAAAAAAAAACCACTGTGCTGCTTTCTTTTATGCTGTTATCTGCAATGGAGAGGTGTTGTGCTTGCTTATTTGGATTTTTCTAAGCATGTAAATGTTGGGAGACTAAAAGAAAAGATAAGCTAGATTGCTTGGGTTTTTTAAAACAACCCAAAAACCTTAAGCTGACAAAGAACATAACCTGATTTGGGTGCCAAAAAAAAAGGGTGTTTGTTTATTTTATGAGAGGTTGGGTATTTCTTCAGAGCAAGAAACACTGTATTATTCTGCATACATTCTCTCCTTTAACACCAATATAAGAATGTGGTGTCAGCACCATATTATAACCTTTGCACACATGTATGGTGAGTACAGGATTGATTCAATCTATAACTATCACCTGAATATGCAAAAACTAGAGCTAGGATGCTGATATTTGTCCAAAAGATGCTAAAATCTAGCAACATAGGCCCAAGGGAGATCATTAAAAACTTGCATAAAATATAGGGTGGTGAGCTTACAATGACTGTAATGAAACTACTATAGTCATTTTAAGTGGGCATATTTTTAAAGGCCTGATAGAGTTAATTTCTTAAGGAATATCAGTTAAAAAGAAGTGCTGGACATTTATTATGCTGTGCCATCTCCTGCTTAAAATGCATTATATCTTGAAATTCAGTATCATGAAAAAACTCAGTTACCTGGATTTAATATCTTGGAACAGACATAGTTCATCTTCTTTTCCAGTGACAAACTGGAAACTGGCTGTCACAAAAGCAAACTAAAGAGATTTTTCTTATTTTTGTACTTTATCTTTCACACAACAGGCCTGGACAAAACCACTCCAGACAGCCTCACTTATGAACCTATTATCAGTCTGTATCAGAGCACAGCACCGCTTGGCTGGATTTAATAAACTGATTAATTCTTCCAGCTCATGTTTATTGTACTTTCTTATTTAGGATGTAAGTGCCATGCAGCAAAACCTTGACTGATATTGTTACAAGATATTTGTCGACGACAGGATTGAAAGAACGAAGTTTCTACATGATGGAAGATATAAGCAAGATACAAATACTGGTAAAAATGCTCCTAATGCACAGGAAGGCTCACAATATGTTCAAAGGCCACAACACCTACTAAGCACATATTTTAAGCCCTTTGCAAAACGTGACCAAAAAAGGCATGCTCCCATTCTCAAGGTCTTCACTTTGTGAGTGGCAATTTTGTTGTCTATGGGTTGTATACAAAGTGCAAGTTTGATTAAGCACTTCTGCAGAAGTTGCTGGTTTCAGCTGATATTTTCTTTCCCTTTTCTTTGCCCTCCTATCATAACTGAGACCACATATCTCCTTTTGTGTCCCCAGTCCTTACCAACTATGGTGTTCCTATTTATAGCGTTATTGCTGTCTTATTATTAAATACTTGAATCACAAGAGCACAAAAAAGGCTTTACAGCACTCTCACCCACAAATATGTTCAGCCCATGTGGGTTACTGACATAAGAGACAGCTTTTAATAGACCGCACAGCCTGTATCCAAGGACAGCACTCAAGCTCTTCTTAGCAACTTGAGGTTGGCCTCTCCACTACCCTTCATTAAGCCCTGAGCTCAGCTTGGGTTTTTCTGCTTTAGGGAAGACATATTTTTTTTTACTGCCACATAATCGCTTATTTGTGGCACTGAAGCGAAAATTCATTCACAATACATGGTGTCAGAAAAGACAATGACAACCTCTGATCTGCATGAGGGTTGAGAAACCATCAACATGTTTGACAGTTAACGCATCATTACCAAGGTTGTTGGCAGATTTAATATGCCTAAGAGTTTACAAATACTTTGCCAATTTATACATGCATAGATCTGAAGTGCAGATCACTGATGGCACAGCTCCATGTTATCAAGTCAATTTCAACAGCTAGCATTTACCAGAAGTTGTTTCCCTCCCTCCTTGCCTTGGCTGCCCTAACCCAATCCTCCATTGCACACCAAACTTCTCTGAACATGAAGGACTTCATTCAAGAATTATACTGCAGCAGATTAATTACCCATTCATAGGGTTAACTCTCTGCTGCTTTATCTCCATGAGCAATCTAACCATGAAGTTCAAACACTGCAAATGACATTGTGAAAGGGGAAAGGGGGATGGACAGCAGGAATATGCAGCTTAGAGCAGGGTTGCAGGAATTCCTTCCTGGCTGCACACCAGCCATTAGAGTAGCTTAGCTATAAACATCAAACTGCAATAAGGGTCCTTTCTGAAAACATTACTGCAGAATAACACTGGTTTGGCTTCAGAAAAGTAATTTTTTCTAAGTACTTTGAGTTTTTGCATCAAAAAGAGGGCGAGGAAAGACAAGCCTTCAAGCTTCCTTTGTTCCTCCATTTTCTCCCTCTCTGCCAAGCCTTTTTTATTCAGCTGCTCCCCAATCTTTACCAAAATTGAAGTTTTCATTTTGTAAGAAAGTAATTTTAAACAAAGATTTATCAACCTTCAAATTTCTAAAAGGATACCAGTAGTCATATTAATATTGTGACATAAGTGCTGTATTAGCCGCAGTTAATTGATTGCCATCTAAACCACTGTATCTATTTCCACAGTAAAATTTTGAGAGAAACATTTGTCCACCTGAAATACAAAACAGTGACTATGGTTCCACCAACTTCCTCTCTAATTCTGTGTGGCCCTACATTTTGTTAGAACAACTGTCCTTGAAGTGTCCTTCAAAAACCTCAGAACTGTGCTGAGATGGTAGGTTTTTATTGTAGCATCTCAATGGCATCCCAATTTCATTTTCTGTAGAAAAAATGCTAGAAGCCTAGTAGCAACATTTTGGTCTTAGTCATGTGCAAAAATGAAAACTCTGGCAAACATCAATGAAATTTGAATTTCATAGCTAAATATTTAATAATATTTAGAAACTATGTATTTTGAATGCACTCTCAAGTACTTTTTATGATATGTTTCTCAAATATGGATGGTCTCTTTATGTCATTAGATAGTAAGAAAATTTTGCCCTGGTCTGTTTTGTAGGAAAGATATCTTGAAAAAACATAACATGGGGTTTTTCGCACAATAGAAATAATAGGAAAGGATCAACTTTTAAAACAATACATTTGTTAGAAGCCATCAGGTAATGTTTTGGTGGCCAAGCCTGTGACACCCAGGACATCAAACAATGCTGAGCTACCACAGCAGGGTAGCGCAAGAGCTGCAGCTCCTGGTGAATGCTATGGTGAAAAGCATCCATGTTCCCTCCTGGATTAGTTCCCTGAATGGGTATTTCTGAAAAAGGCAGCAAAGAACAATAACGATGAAGCATTATGCTTTCAAGGAGGGAATGTCAGGCCATCCACGATCTCACAAAGAATCCCGTAAAAAATTAAACCTTTAATTTTACTTAAAACAATCCCTTAAGAGGGATCACGACTTGCTTTTCATTATGGCCTTTATGAAATTCCACAGATATGTTAGCGACAGACTGAATCAACTTCAGTGTGCCATCTGAAGTCCGCTCAGGTGAATTCAACAGGCAGAGGAAGCTCCATGGCAACAAATGCTAAAGAAGCAGCCTGTGAGCCAGAGCCCTAATTCTACTATGATAAGTGGAGCATATTCTAGCACAACAGGAAGAAAAATACATTTCAGACAGCAACAATGAGCAAAGCCTTAAAAAATTTCCTCATCAAGAGTGGAAGTGGAACACTTTGGTAATTAGCAATTTTTCTGCATGTTGAATGATTGTTCCTGAGAACAAAATAAATTCAGGGTGAGATTTTACAGCCTTTGTTTAGACAATATTCAAATCAATGTCACCCAATTGTTTCTTGTTTGATTGTTTTTTCTTATTTAAATAGAGCCAGTGTACGTCTATTTAGTCACTCACAGTGCATGAAGTTCTGAACCAGGAGTTACTATAAGAACAGGATGTTGAAGCTAATTATTTCTAGAGTAGTGCCTGTGGACTCTGTGTATAAGGAGTCAATAAGGACAGAAAAGATAATTTTTGAGTGTCATATTAATCAATGCCAACATTAAAAAAGAATCTGTAAATTCAGATACATCTTAATTTTTTAAAGTGAATACTCGGATTACCCTTCCACAAAAGTAAATTTCTTCTAAGTCTGTTGCTGCAGCTTTTACAGTAGCATACATAAGTCTGTATTTTCCCATGACTGAATCACTGTAGAGGTCACAAAAGCAAAGAAACTCCAAAGTCTCTTATTTTCTTCTAACAGTGTAGTTTTATTGATATTAATATATCTCTGACCTCAAAAATAACTAGTCAGAGACAATTTTAAAGCATAGCTTGCTTCAGTGATGCTTGATATTGATATTGTGGTAAATTAACTTAGTTTAGAGTGTCAGAAAGATGCATGTGAAGGTTGATGAAGTCCACCTTCCCAATTAATCTTCAGCATTGTTGGCTTCCTAGCTGAGCCATCTCTCAGTAAAATCATCTGTTTATTTGCTGACACCCAAATCTGGCTAGAGAAACTGGGGGGGAAATGTAGTCATGTTCTAGTGATAAGAAAAGCAAATTTGGACACAACTCTGCAGCCCAGGCCTTGTTGTTAGTACTACTGACTGCAGTGCCATTTTTGATGAACACCTAATAATTTGTATTCATCTATTACTTAGCCCTAGTTTTCCCAGATTTGTGAATGAGCTGCTGTCCTGGGTTCAGCAGTAGCAATCATTTTTCTCTTCTAGTAGCTGGTGCAGTGCTGTGGTTTTGACTTTCAGCCTGGGAACAGCGTTGATAACACTGATGTTTTCAGTTGCTGCTCAATAATGTTTAGTCTGACCAAGGACTTCCTGAGTCTCATGTTGTGCCAGGGAGGAGGGGAAGCTGTGAGGAAGTAGAGACAGGACACCTGACCCAAAGAAGTATTCCATACTACAGCACATCATGCCCACTATATAAACTGCGGCAGTTACCCAGAAGGGAGACATCACTGCTTGGTCAGGCTGGGTATTGATTGGCAGGTGGTGAGCGGTTGCAATTTCTTCCCCTGTTACTTCCCTTATCATTATTATTATTATTATTGGTGGTAGCAGCAGTGATTTATGTTATACCTTGGTTACTGGACTGTTCTTATCTCAGTTTGTGGTTACATTCTTTCGATTCTCCTTCCCATCCCTCCAGAAGCAGTGGAGAGGAAGGGGGGTGAGCAAGCTAACAACTGTGTGGCTGATTTGCTGACTCGGCTTAAACCATGACAGCTATATATAAAGATACCAAAGGAATCCTGCGAATCATTAATGTAAGTAGCTTCATTTGCTTCATAGAACCTTTCATGAGTTAAAGAAGTGGTCTACACCAGTTTTTGACTGGATGCCAGAATCCCAAACAATAAGTTTTCTTTTGGATTGGATTTATTTCAGTATGGCTTGTAAATACTAACACAATTCTTACTTCATGTAAGTATTCCAAGGCACTTTTTATAAACTAATTCAATATTTACTGCAGTAAATATTTTGATATCTTCCAAATGCTCTTCTATTATTCAACACATAGCAAAGCCCATGTTTTTGTTCCTACAGGCTGACAAAAAACATTCTGAATAGATCAAACACACATGAAAAAAACCAACAGTGTCTGTTAGAGTAAGTCTTCTAACAACAGAAAAATACACTGCTGAATGGCTACTTTCATAAGTTATATGGCCAATGTCATGAATATTGTCATAAGTATACCAGTGCGACTCTCATGATTAACTGCTTGGGGATTTGCAGTTGGGTTCACTGTGAGGTTGTTTTCTTTGAGAAAAATCTGTACTGCATGCTTTTACCAAAACCAGTACTGTTTTATTCAGTTTTGCTATATATGCTGCCCAGTATAAAGGAACAATGGCAATAAACACAGTGAGATAGTCAGGACCAAAACTTTAGCCATTTGCAGCCAAACCATTGTTCATGAATCAACTCCTGAACTCCTGCTGTTTCAAATCCAGGATGGTAATTTAAACCAAGATTAATCTGTGGTTCTCACTCATAAATTGAGTGCAATAGTTCTGCAACCAGTAAAATAGTCATGTGGCCATCTTCTTTGCTGAGGCAGCAATGTCCTAAATCATCAAAGTGGCCAGCTGAGGGTGGTCAGCCATTCAGCAAATCCAACTTCATTTGCTGTGTAGTTTCTTCTAGAAGAAGCATTAGTTCGACTGCAGTGTTTGCTCAACCACTAGTGTAAACTAAAGGAGCTTTTACTAGTAACTTTTGACAGTGTTAGTGTACCAGAAAATCTTTCCTTCCTTTTCTTTTTCTTCTTTTTTTTTTTTTTTTTCTTATCCTAAATAAACAAGGTTAAAGCTGTTATAATGGCTTTTACATGCCTTTCTTACCAATTGGCAGTGCAGAGTACGCACCGAAGTATCAGGCAGGACATGAAGATCATGAGGACACAAAAAAACCTTGGATCATTCCTGCTCTGACACTTCAGAAACTGAAGATTAGGTGCTTCTCCAAAGTTCTCCTCCTAAAGTGCTGCTGCCAAAACATGCTGCTCCACACTGCACTTCTCAGTTGACTACCTAGCTGAGTCCCTGATCTGTTTTTCTTGGATTGCACTAACACTGTTGTGTAATAACAGTCTAGAAACTCTATTTAATTAGCATTTATCTTGCTATTTGCTACTGCAATAAAAATGTATTTACTACGATCTGATATATAGTTTATATATAATCTCCTTATTTGCATAGCTGCAGTCTGTGTGTTGTAAGAAAAATTCACCCATATTCTGCATTTGCTATCAGGCTTCAACTAGAAAGGGAAAAGCAACTTCGAGATAGGTGTCTTTCACACAAGTATGAGTTCCAGTGCATTTAATGCTTAAATTATTCTGAATGTCTGAATTAGTAATTTTGCTAATTGTCTTGCACTGTGTAATTTTTTTTTTTTCATTTTGTTACATAGTATTGATAACAAATAATAGCATAATAAGCCATTGAAATTGTACTTACAGATCAGGAAGAAAGAAGTACAGAACAGTTAGATGTTTCCAAGGTGAGACTATTCTGGATTTTTAACCAAAATAGGTATTGGATAAATTAAAATGTCCTTTCAGAGCAGAAGTCAAATTTCAGTATATTCCCAACTTTTTGAAATATTCAATATTAATTAGATTAAAACCTGATATTTACTCCCCCCTCCCTTCTGAGTCCCAAGAAACCTTGTTTTCAGAATATGCTGTTTATGCTGGTTACAGAAACCTCCTGACAAATAAACACTCTAGATCTAAGTGTCCTCACAGGTGTTTCTTAGGGAAAAAAGTTACCTTGTCTTTCTCAGGTGCAACTCAAAAAAGAAATATGATGGCCATTGAGCTGAGTGCCATTGAGATCATCTGGTGCCCCAGCTGGGCTTTTCAGGTTTGTTCTTTACTACTGCAGAACCTCAGTTCAGATCACATTTTATGAGACTATCCTACTTGTAGATCAAACCTTAGTTTTTAGAAGTAGCTTAAATTTCAGAGATACTACACGACATCTTTTAGAGGAAATCCAACCCGATTGTCAAATCAAACAAAAAAAACCAACCAGACCCGAGTTGAAAAATATGACAAAGTGTTGAAAACATAAGTGGTAAACAAAGCTGATATTGCACGCATAAAAATGTGCTTCTGTGGTCTTGGGGTAATGAAGCAGGTATTAGACTATAAACCAAAGTACCTCTATACAGGAACCAAATCTCTTTCTCCACACTGTATTTTCAGTTGCTTTATGCATATACATATTTGTCATGATGAGCAACATAAATATTAAAAAAGTAGAATGCTTGTAAATGTAACATCCAAGTACAAAACATAGAAATAATATAAATGCAAAATGTTTTAAAAATAATTCATTTGAAAAAAAAAGTCTTTTAAAAACATTTCTATGTCCAGGAGGTAAAATGATGTATTGCAATCCATCAGCGTAAAGGAAGGTACAGCATTCACTAACATTTGCTGTTAGTAAATCTTTCTTACCAAACTTACACTTCAGTAAGGAAAGTGCTTAAAAATAAACTTAGGCAACAGGTGCCATATTATGAAAAGGTAGTTTGATTATCTTTCCAGAGTTCAGACAGATAGAAGTAGCATTGCATTGCATTCAAAGTTAATGGTCAGATTGAGAGCCATACGCAAGATGTGTACAGGATCAGTTTATTACAAAATCAAAAACATCCCCCCCCCAGCCAAAACTGAATCTTTCAAGGTTTAGTATTGTTTGCTGCCTAATCACTGTCATCACCCAAATGAATGGAATCAAGCATCTTTAGAATAAATTGATGCAATTACTTGATAATTCTGTAACTTTTGCAGAAAATAAAATCTTTCCTAAACAGTTTTAGTCATTATTTAGCCATCCAGACTCACAGTAGTCTGGAAAATCATGTTGTTAACATGGACAGGTTATGGCCTTTACCAGATTGTTTTGTTTCACTAAGTCCAAAGAAAGTTTGAGGTCTGAGGCTGCACTGCCACAGAAGTACTATCAGCATCCTTCACTGTCAGGTCTTTCTTACAGGGATCCATAATCTTTGAAACTTTCGCTATCTTTGTCAGTAAGAAACTATAAATCTCCTTGAAGTCTGTGATTAAGAAGCACCAGCCTTGTCAAGAGTTGTTTTCATAATCTCTGTATCAATTTACATTGCCCTCTGTAAAAATACCCCAAGATGCTGTTAACACTGTGGATAATTACATCTGCAGATAGAGTGCATCTTCTTATTTCTAGCAAGAAGCATATGAGTTGTTAAATATTTGTCAGCCAGTGGCTTTGCTAAGAGAAAATTGCTCCAAATTGGAAATCCAAATTATTTCATCACATTCTTCTCTGCTTCAAAATGATTTTGAAATACCACTGCTGATCCGCAAAGATTTACAGAGTGAAGGGTAAATGAAAGCCTGCTGTGGAACAACAACTGGCCTGTGACAACACGGTTTAGCAAGGTGTGTAAAGATGTCTTGCAGTACATCCCCAGGCAGACAGAAATCTGTATGGCAAATGATTAAAGTGAGCCAGCACGGATAACAGGAAAGCAGTGGGGTTCAGTGCTGGCTGTGAAGTCAGCTTGAGCAAGCTGGTAGTACTCAGGTGGCTGGCACGTACTGCGCTCCATCCTGCTGCAAGTATGCTTTCAATGCCAGCCACTGTAAAATGAGCTCTGATTCACAGCTACAGCCTTTGTGATCCTTGGCTATAGTGGGATACATGCTGAAAGTCACAGGTAAGCTAAGTGCAGGGCTCCCAGAGCACCTCAAATGTTTCTGGTGTTTATTTTCCTTATTGTTTTAGAGGAAAGATGGTTTAACTGAAGATTGCTCCATGTGGTTATGACTACATACATGGAAACTATGAAACCAAAATGCCCTAAGATAAACACAGCAGGATTTCATGAATGGGAAGTGGTGCTTGGCTATTCTCTGGATACTGTGAGCAAGCCTCACATGCAACTTCTGTTAGCATTAATCCCATGCATATAGAGCAAAAACAGATTAGAATTCTGTGGTGGTGCTTTCCAGAATGTACTGTAACCAAGAGGAACAATACAGACATCTCATATTTCCTGTCGCTTAAAAATGTGTGCAGTAAAGTTGATTTATACAAAAACTCAGGTAACTGCAGCCTTTGAAGCCCTCCATGAAATAATGTACAGTGCCAGAAAGGCAAGTATCACCTATACAACAAAGCAAGGACATCAGGACTGACTGGACTGTCAGTCAGTTCCTGGAATATCGGGCGATTAATCTTATTCTGGAAGGATTTAAAAATGTTGGCTTATATGACTGATTCCCTTTCACTCGAATAAGTATGTATATGCCAAGAGACCTTTGTTTCTGCAGATCCTCAGTTGCTTTTCATGAAGTTTGAAAGAAAAACATTATTAGAGTTGTATATCCCACTTAGAAAAAGGTCAAAATGTCAAAAAAACCCCTACACTCTGCTGAGAGGTACCATGGGAAAAGTTTTAGCTGTGAGGTGAGCAGAATCAAAATCCAAAGTTCGTTGACATAGATTAAGTATGACTATTTCAGAGCTTGAAATTTATCTGAGAGCTGATTATATGTACCTACCAGGTAGGCATATTGAGTAGCAACCAATCAAATAGCTGTCATTTTGCAACAGTGATCCAGTAGCTTCCAATGAACCCATTATACAGAGTGAAAATATAATTTGTTCCTCAATAAATCCAGTCAATTTTTTGAGGCTAAAATTCCAACCTGCTCTCTGGTGAACCCACATTTTCATCAAAGCATTAGTTGTTTTATTGTTCCGTGCCATTCTATGTTATTCTATACTATTCCATGTTGTCTCATGCTCTTGTACTCTGGTATTCATTCTGATTTTAATTTGTGCTATCAATGCACTTCTACCTTGGGATTTTATTACTAGAGGTTTACAGAACATGTGTCCTGGATATTTTAAGCATATAGTGTTGTAGCAGTCAAGGAAGCCTCTCAGATTAACAATGATGCTGTGAATACACTTCTAACAGCACTAGCCTCATGTGCAAGAATGCTGCTAGTAAAAGCGCTATTTATGATAACATTTCCAAAAGTAACATTTCACCAGTGTCACTTGTGAGCAGCAAAACTATCCTGACCTCTAATTAAGGACCTCTTAACCCATGTTAATGGTGTGACAGGCAGACAATCATGTCACAGAATCATAGAATATTTAAGGCTGGAGAAGACCTTAAGATCATCTAGTTCCAACCCCCTGCAATGGGCAGGGACACCTCACAATAAACCATATCACCTAAGGCTATGTCCAACCTGTCCTTGAACACAGCCAGGGATGGGACATTCACAAATTCCCTGGGCAACACATTCCAGTGCCTCACCACCCTTACAGTAAAGATCCTCCTTGTATCCAATCTAAGCTTCCCCTGTTTAAGTTTTAACCCATTACCCATGTCCTACCACTAGAGTTCCTTATGAAGAATCCCTCCCCAGCATCTTTATAGGCCCCTTCAGATACTGGAAGGCTGCTATGAGGTCTCCAGGCATCCTTCTCTTCTCCAGGCTGAGCAGCCCAAACTTTCTTAGCCTATCTTCATATGGGAGGTGCTGCAGTCCCCTGATCCTCCTCATGGCCCTCCTCTGGACTTGTTCCAATAGTTCCATGTCCTTTTTATGCTGAGGACACCAGAACTGCACACAATACTCTAAGTGAGGTCTCTCAAGTTGCAGAGTAGAGGGGCAGGATCACCTCCTTTGACCTGCTGGTCACGGTTCTTTTGATGCAGCCCAGGATACAGTTGTCTTTCTGGGCTGCAAGCACACTGCCGGCTCATATTCCTCTTCTCATCAACCAACACCCCCAAGTCCTTCTCCTCAGGGCTGCTCTGAATCTCTTCTCTGCCCAAACTGTAGCTGCACCAGCTCTAGGCATCATTTTTTGAAAAAGTGATATTTTAATTCAGCTCCATAAATGTAAATTCAGTTTAATAAAGGATATTTTAGCAAGCAGGCTAGTATGAAAGTAGTAAGAATTAAAAAAGAAACCCTTTCTGTAATATCAGCTGTTCTTGAATGACGCCACATTTACCAGTAGGCCAACTGAAGAATATCCATTTGGGATAACTTATTTGTTGTTTTGATTCATAAACTCCTGTAGAAGAGCTCTGAATTGAGGAAGAGACCATGCAAGCTCTAGCTACTGTAATAATAATTTAAAACAGTCAATTACTTTTGATTAAATTCTTTTTATATGGATGAACTATTTTGCAGTTATCATAAATCTTTAAGAGAAAAGAAAAACATTAACAATATAAATATCCACTCTTATTTATAAGCAGTCATCTTCTTTACAGGCCATAGGGAGTGTTTCAAGCTACTATAGAATTCTTGCTTTAAATCTATTTTAGCATGATAATTGTCTTTAAAATGATGAGTCATTTGGATTTCAGCTAAGACAGCTCAGCTTGCAGAGCTGCCTGGTGGAGTAATGAGATAGGATACAGACACAAGCCACCCTTTGCCCCTGAGATTTTATCAGGAATAGTTTTTAAGTGCTCTTGTCACATTTCATATTAGCATGAGTGCAAGAAGGGTTGCTGAAATTAGGTCAGGTTCTCTGAGCATTGCCAGGCAAGTCACTCCAGAGGAGAGATGAAATTTTTCTAGTTTGATTGTTCCAGGGCTCTGGGCTTCTAGGAACTATTAAACCTGGCATGGGATGAAGCTGGTTTATTGCAGCTCTCCAAATTTGCTAGAACCATTGCTCTTCAAATAATTTATACCACTGACAGCTATTATATAGCCCTGTTTGTGTAGTAGCCTGAAAAACTGGTTGGAATTTCAAGAGTACGTCTCTTCACTATATGGATGTAATAATGTCATACTGTAATACTAGAGAATCAAAGTTTGGCTCATAATCTACAAACCTGAGTGACACACTTATCAAATTCCCATCCTGAAACAACTCCTCTGTACAATCACAGCTGGTGGAAATTTGAAACTTGGGCAAGTAATGATGCAGTGCACTCCCTAGCCCTGAGCTGGGCATTTGAGGCAAATCCTGCTCTCACACTCATATCCTCTTACCCTGCAAACAGGTGAAAAAAGCAGGTAATGCCTTAGCTACATTTCTGCCGTCTTTTCATAGTAGCTTCATGTGAATGCAACTTAGCTACTTTGATTGTGATCCTCTTTCATAAACAAATGAACAAACATAAATCTTACTTCAAGATTTTGTACCAGCAACTGTTTAGAATACCCAAGCCCTTAAAATGACATCTATTCAGATAGATATTATTATTTCCTTACAAAATACCCTCACTGAATAGACCTGAAATATCCACCTAAGATACGTTTTGGGTAGAAAACAAGTTAATGGGATAATAACCTGTTTTCCACAGCACTTTCTAGATTTTCTCTTCCATTATGTTAAAGGCCTCAGACAATCTGATCTTGCTAGGAATTCCCAAATGAGAAGCACAAATGCAGTTAGAAGAAAGGAATGCTTTAAAATGAGAAGAGCTAAATATTCCTTCAATGTTTTTGAAGGTTTAAGGCATTTTTCTCATTTGGTCTTGGCACAATGCTTTGTATAAAACAACAAATGTAAATGTTTATTTCAAAGCCTGGTTTTGTATATCCAAAAATTTTAAGGATGACAGCCAAATGTTTTGTCAATTCACTAGGAGAGCCCAAACAGAAACAGCCCTTCTTTGTTGTGATAGCCACTGCATTATAATGGGGTAAACTCTCCTGCCAGAAAATAGCTATTAATTTTCTTTTCTACTATCTTGGATCTGCCCCACACGTAAATAAGTGATTAGTATGAAGTATGCAGTATTCCTAAGAATGCATTTACTGCCACTTTCATTATCTCCAGATATTCTTCAGGCCATAAATGTGTTCTGAGGGCAAACATGCAATATACAGGTAGGGGTCATGGCTAAAATGTTGGTATTTTCACGTGATTTATGATTTGAACTGGTATTTGATATGATTTTATGAGCAGTATATATCTGACTCAGAAAGAAACTAGTTTCTCTAGGAAGGCCATATCATCAGCTTCTGGTTTATATTGCTTATGCTTAAAAGATGTCAAGAAACAATATCTAAAAAAATCTATGGTTAAATCAGACTGGATCACAAACCAAAGAACTTATAATGCTAAGCCTACCAACCTGTGTCTTTAAGAGGGTAGGAATTGTATTTATTAAGACAATGATATAAATAATAAATTAAAAATTACCAAGGAAATCTTTGAAAATTTCACATTAAATAAATCCCTTACTTTGAATTAAATATTATTGAAGCACAACATTCCTTGGGTGAAGTGGCATTGTTTGCAATTCTGTAGCTGTTTAAAGCACAAAAAGAGATTGTATTTCCTTTTACCACATTCAAATTAGATTTTTAAGGTGAATAAAAGAGTTGTTCCTGGAACAACTGAATGTAGAACATTTTCAAAAAAGAGTGACATAGAGCAAGTATTGATGCAATAAACTCACTGAATATCCCCCACTTTACCTTGTAGCACCTTTGTAACTTGCTAACTAGTTGTAGCTAACTGATGAGAAAAACACTAAGAAAGCATGTGATCTTGAAACAGCACAAAATTGTACGTTTGCAAACTTCCAAAGGACTTGTTTCACTGTTACATAAATAATTCAGATTTGGTTTTCTGCAGAGGAAATATTGATCAAGTAACTACATTTGCAACTATAAGCGATGATAATTTTTCGATAGCAAGAAATGAGCAATTCCATTTTTTTTTGGTGGAAGGATATATATCAACTGATTGCTGCACTTAGAGGCAACATCTTCTCTATATCTTTTAAAATTATATTACAGTTTCATTACTCTCATAATTTTCTAGACCAAAGTGAGACATCTTTTTCTTTTCCTGCCTGTATAAATATGAGGCTAACTAGAGACATACAGCTCAGCTGAGAAGATGGGAGACAGCATTTCATAAAGCAAAAGCATTCCAAACTTTATTTTTTTATTTGAATTTTGAGAATTGAATGTTGGTTTTGATATTGTCATGTTTGAATAGCATTGCACAATCTTCATGTGCCTTTAAATGAACTTTCCTGAGTATGAAATTTCCTGGAGGTCCCTGTTGAAACTCAAAATGCTGTTAAAGCCTTGAACATCAGAGTGCACTACATCCTACAGTGGTGATTTTTTTAGCTTACTTTTCGTGGGATGTAAAAGCTGTATGATGAAGTGACCTATTAACCAATCAGCCCTCTGCTTTCTCTCAGCTAAATTTGCCAGAGTTGGGGATGACTAAGTTGTATCATACCTTATGAAAAGTCTAGTCTGGATAGAGGAGCACTACCTCTGCTTTCACAGAGAACAGGAAGCCAAACTCAGCTGTTACAATATGAGCTGAAGAAGCCAGTGGGTCAAAACCTGATGATATTTTTCCTCTCAGCTTGTGGAGATGAGAGCCATCATGTATTCAGGAGGGAAAGAATCTGTTGCTTGTGGGACAATCATTTTCTCATGAACAGTCTGTCTCATCTAATATCCTCTGGTCTTTCAATGTGCCATATTTTACTTAGTTGCTGTTTATCCCCGTTCTGATGAAATACTGAATAACGCAAAAATACCGCTTTCATTCTACAGCAGATGTCTGGTCTTCTGAAGGAAGACATTATCCATTTATATTATACCAATTCTCTCAGATGGATACAGATTTTCCTTTTTATATTTGGAGCCTCAAGGACACCAGAGGAGCCCTGAAGTTTGTCAGCTTGTATTTCTGTTAAATGATCCCTTGGTGTCCCTGTGGGGGTGCAAAGCTGTTATGTGTCAATGAATTTCAATGACTTCAAGGAGAAGACAGGCTCAGAACTGCTGTAGAAATTAAGCAGGGGCTTTGAAAAATGTTCTTATCAAAGGGTCTGTTATTTATAAAATTTGTCTTAAATTATACATTTAAAATGCATTGCAATCACCTTTGAGATACATTTGGTTCATTATTGTATTTCACTCCTGTTTATCTTCAATCGCTTCCTGGTTTCTCTCAAGGCAATCTCTGAAATGTAAGGCACTATTGCTTTAACTGAGGATATATTCACTCAGATAAAGAGACATCTTAGTAATTTGGCATTTAAAGCTTATGTTCCAGAGTTATGAACAACTTTGGAAAGACAAGAATTGCTATCCAAATAAAAAATTTTATCTGATGGGCACATTTTGGGATTAACAAAAATGTGGAAAACTCATGCTACAGTCAGAACTGTGCAGTACAGGAACAGAGTGAGTTTATTGATAGCAATTAAACTGTTCACTTATGAAAAGAAGTTGTTATTCTTTGAATTCCAGATTTCCAAACAAGCTCATTAATGAAATTGTATTTGTATATTTCACATATTCATATAGCCTTGGCAGAAATTATGATGGCTGGAGAAGATTGGTAGTAAGTAGAGTTTGCAGTTGGTTCACTTATTTTTTCAAAAATGCTTAATTATTTTAACTTCTAGACATAAAATCCGTAGCTTTAATACTCTTTGTACAGTATAAACTGTACTAATTTGCAGGGATGTGCACTGGCTGGGGCTGCTAGATAGGATGAAATAACTATGCAATATTTGTTTCATCTCTAATACTCCACTCTAGAGTCTGCAGCAATAATTTAAAGTGGATATTGTATACTGTGGGGGCTTTATAGGGCTGGATGGAAAGAAAAAATCAGGCTAAATTTGCTATATTTCATATGTTTCATACCAGAAGCTTATGATGTTTGCTTTCCTTCTGTAAGTCCTTCTAGAGCCCATATAGTCTTATGAAGATGTCTGGAAGAGAAGTTCATCACCCAGTTTAAAATTTGCAGTCCTGGACCATCCACTCATTTGATGCATAACTTTTAGAGGTACATAAGCACATTGAATAACTCCCATTTGATTTGTAAGCTCCCCAAAATTCAGTTTCTGTCACAGTCTGAACAAATCAAAATGTATCTCAAGAATTCAGGATCTAGAAATAATCATTTTTTAGGGCCCAGTAAGGCATTCTTCAAAATTGCCCAACGTAGCCTGAACTGGACTTTGAAAAAAGTATTGTCACTGTTTCTCCAGAGATGGATGGGAGAGAAGCAGAGATCCTTATCCTTACATAAGATATCTGATGCATAGAGCACTTTTCTGGGGTACTAGCTTGTTGCTTTCATCAGAACGTTGAAATCCCTGTCTCCTATTCACCAAAGGAATATGCTTACATCACACATACTGGTCATTCTGAGGAAAGACACTATTCCCATTAGCACTCTATGAGAATTAATTTAAGGTAGTAGGTCAGAGAGAAAGTGAAAAAGGAATACAATTTGCAGGTTGTACAAAACTGGGAGGAGTAGCTGATGCGCCAAGGGGTTGTGCTGCCAATAAGAGGGATCTCGGCAGGCTGGAGAAATAAGCAAACAGGAATGTCTTGAGGGTCGACAAATAGATGTGCCAAGTCCTACCTCTGGGAAGGAATAACCCCATGCACTATTACAGGCTGGGGACCAGCTAGGAAACAGCTTTGTAGAAAATGCTCTGGGGATATGAGCCAGCAATGTATCTTTGCAGCACCTAAGGTCAAAAAACTCCTGGGTTTATATTAGGCAGAGCATTGCCAACAGGGTGAGGGGAGCGACTCCTCTCTACTCAGTCCTGGTGAGCCATGTCTGGAGTGCTAGGTCCAGTGCTGGGTTCCCCAGGAGAAGGGACACAAGGACATACAATGTCAGCAAAGATTACAAAGTTGGTAAGGGGCTTGGAGCATTTGCTGCACCAGGAGAAGCTGAGCAAGCTGGTACTCTTCAGCCTGGAGAAGAGAAGGCATCATATCCATGAGCATGGATACCTGAAGTAAAGCAGTAAAGAAGAGAGAGCCAGACTTTTCAATGGCATCTAGTGACAGGACAAAGGTGATGTGCACAAACTGAAATACAAGAAATTCTACTTAAACAGAGAAGAAGAAAAGATTTTTACTATGAGGATGACTGGGCACTGGCGCAGGTTGCCCAGAGAGGTTGTGCAGCCTCCATGCTTGTAGATTCAGAAAACCTAGCTGGACATGGCTATGGGCAACCTTCTCTAGCTGGGCCTGCTAAAGATATTTTGCTATCTTTTGCATTAGCCATCTCTGGAAATGGCTGGTTTCTGTACAGGATATTTTTGGCTTTTTCTAACAATTTTATTCTGTTCTCCTGCCCTCATGCTCCCTTCTGAAGTCTAGTGCAGAGATATACCTAAGGAAGAAGCTTTTGTTGCACCTAACTACTGACAGACAAATTGACAAATTTACCAAGCCCTAGGGGTTACTTGAAGTACCCACAGATGCCTTTTTAAACTTTAGGGAAAACCCTGTGATCTGATTTTTCCACTAAAAGCCTGTGGAAGTCTTTCCATTTTCTTACCAGTCTGCAAGCACAGCCAATGGGGTAATGCTATGGACAAGGCATGGAGAATTCTCATTCGGGAAGGAATTCTCTTCTTCATTAGATCTTCCCTGAGAGAGCTGGTTGAATTATTTTCTGATTTAAATAGGTAATGTGAAACACTGTATAATTAGAGTGAAAATAGCAGGTGTAGCCAACAGGCAGGGTTGAAAAAAGCAACATACTGCCAAAACCGTTACATTGTCATCGCTGATTATTATCTGTCAGTCACAGAGGTATCAAACGCTGCTTCTTCCCTGTCACTGCATGGGGGTTTGTGCTGTCCTACTTGTCTTTTTAGAGCTAAAAATTGCACTGTAGTCACACTGTAAGGTGCAGAACTATATCATTTAGAAGTTTGCTTTCAACTCTTTTTTTTTTTTCACCCCCTCGAAGCAGATTAATTATGGTAGAAGTATTTACAGCAGCCTATTTGTCACCAGAAAACAATAATGTTAGGCAGCCAGAGCTGTAGTGGTAGACTTACTGGAGAGGGTATTGCATGATTAGGTTAAACTTAAACTGAATTTGCTTCCAGTTTTGTTAAGAATCAGTTCCACAATGAATTAGCTAACAAAATGTCATTGCGGTGACTGAAGGATGTAAACCAGATATAGGTTTGTTGAGTATGTCTGTAGAAGAGATGTTTATATCTCACATTTTAAATAGACATAGGGGATAAATGAACACGCAGTATGTTTTTCATCAAACATACTGCCTAGGAACTTTCAGTACTTGAGAAACAGTACTGGTTGCCAGCTGTATTTCAGATTATTTCCTTATCATGTAATCTCTGCAACAGAGGTACTGTGCAGACTTGGGGTTTTGCAACAAAGAACTCAAAAGTCCATCTTTTCTTTTGTTTCAAATAGTATAAAGCAGGAATTATTGCTTTTGGTAAACTTTCAGTGGTATAGAACTAACCTGAGAATTCAGAGGGTTTAAGCATTTACTTGCTATGAAGTAAGTACCACTGATTATAAGAGCATTAGAGAGCAAAGTCTGGCATCTGCCACTATTTTGTAACCATGAATATAGCGAACATGAATGTCTCTTCTGCCAAGATTGTTTCTTACCATGTGAACCACCAACTGCGCTGGGAAACAAGACTGACAAGTCTTTGTCGAAAATGGCCATTTCTGAAATAAGTAGGACAAAAGTGCAGAAAAGAGGAGAGAAAAGGTCCATCTTGCTATTCAAATGGCCACTCTGAAAATACAAAAATGTACTTCTTGAGAAAGCTAGGTATCTGAAGGTTTGTTCTTTGTCCTGAATCTGAGATACCTTTTGTGTTACAAATTCTGGAGGGAGAGGGAAAGGTATGAAATATCTCATTTGACCTAGATACAAAAGATTCAAAAGCAACACTTGTTAATGCTGTGCTTTACATTCAGACCAGTAGTGTAAACTGCAGGAGTATATGGCAAATTCATTAGTATCTACTTAAGTCATCAGGAATTTTCAGTTTATACTGCCTAAATCAAATAGCTCTCCATTATTAGAAACTGGTTTTCTGTGTCTTTGTCTGTAAATACTAGTAGGCTGTAAAAATGAAAGTGGTTAGCCATATTTTACCAAGAATTTGCAGAAGATTAGGCACATGCCCAGTGTCAGCTAATATGTCTCAGCTGGGAAGCAATAGCTTCAAAAAAGAGTGATTGAAGAAGTGCAGGAGATCTGGTCTCTTGCAGCCTGGGGCAAACTGAGTACCAGTGAATACCAGTGTTAGTATTTACACCATGCCAGTTAAATATTTTGGTCGTTTTTTTTCATTTGTTTGGGTTTGTTGTTGTTTTTTCCCCTTTAAAGTTAGAGTATGTTTTCTGACACCAATAAAAAGTGGGTAGGAACTGTTGTTGCTCTATTTATGCTTCCTTAGAATTCACACCATCCTTTCTGAGGTGCTTCTTGACACTAATCCAACATACACCATAATTATAAATTATCTGGAAAAAAGATCTTCTGAAAAATTAGTTTTTCTCCTCCAATACTAAAACTTAACATGTAGCAGAAATTGTATGGGGAGGAATAAATGAAATAAGGAAGGGAATGAAACAAAAAGTCTCACTTCACTGAAGATGTACATAGAATCATAGAATCATAGAATCATAGAATAGTTAGTGCTGGAAAGGACCTTAAGATCATCTAGTTCCAACCCCCTGCCATGGGCAGAGACACCTCCCACAAAACCATGACACCCAATGCTATGTCCAACCTGGCCTTGAACATCGCCAGCGATGGAGCATTCACAACTTCCCTGGGCAAATTACTTCTAAGAAACAGCTCCATTCAAGGTCAGAAATGGAGGATTAATTGAGTGCAATCCAATCTAATAATTTTGATGGTGTATTATAATATTACTTACTAGAAAAGAATTTGCAACAAATATTCCTGTGCTTTCTTAGTCCTAATAATAATGCCAGAAATGCCAGATAGTCAGCTACTCTGTTGTCTAGACAAATGGCATATTCTTGTTAACTTCAAGTACAAAAAAGCCAAATTAAAAAGTAGGGCTTATGGTAGTAGGAAATAGTAGAAAATGGACTATGCTCTCACAAGCTTTTTTCCTTCTCATTACTTGAGACAGAAATAAAAGAAGCCTGAAATTATACTGATTTCATCAACTATGAATATGTATTTTCCAAAATATATGACTATGAACATATGGATCATATTTTCAATGCATGTCTCAAGTTTAAGAGTTATTAAAAGTCATCTGTTTCGTAATATTTAAACTATTTCCAATGTTAAAGCTTGACTTCTCAGACGCGATATTTTCTAGGAACATTTGCAGAGAACTGTGTGGGTTTTGTGTTTACCAATGAGAGCAAACTACAATGAGGAGGGGGTAATAGTTTTACATATTTGGTGTTTGCTTTGGCATTTGCACAGTCATCCACTGGAACTTTCTCCTGGAGACTTCCTTTTTCTGGTTTTCCGGTTATGCATCTGTTTTGCTCTGTTTGTCTCAAAGTGAAGCTTTGCCTTTGTGCGGGATGATGAATCACTATGCAATTTAGAGTGCACTACCACTTGTATTAATTTCTTTATCAGATTACAGAAAATGCCTTATTCTCCATTGAATATTTTCCTCTAAAGCCTTGTGCAAAGTGCACAAAAAGTTGTCATCACTTAAGTCCTGGAGTATGACAGAATGATCTTATACTCATGGGACACCTCCTGTCCCAGTACCTGGAAAAAGAATTGCATTCATGCCTGTAGCTCATTTGTGGATATTATGTTTCTGAATGCTCCTATGCTGTCCTGGGCATACTAAACCACTAGATGTATATTGTGCACTTACAGTCTTCTAAACTTGCTGGTAATTACAGCTACTTGCTACTAAGCTACCATACCATGTATATAGCTGACTTTTGCTTATATACTTAAGAATTGTAATACCCATGTACTTCTGAACTGGGATGGCAGCTATAAAGTAGGCGCACTTTTGATCTGAAGCTCATACTAAACCCTTACATAGGAATATGAATATGGCCTTTGAAATCCTGAAATTAGAACATGCTACCAGTACACTGATAAAACCACCCAAGACCACCAAGATACCACCAAGACACTGGCATAGAATATGAAAGACTTAGTTGTGCTTGTGTTCATTACTCATAGCAATGTCTCCCGAGAAGATTCAAATTGCTTGTACCACAGTGTAAAGAATAGTTTCTCCTTTTGTGTTGCTGTTGGTGAAATTTCCAGCACTCTGTTGCCCTCTCCAAACAGCAGAAGTCACAAACAGTTACAACCCATTACTCTGAAAGCATCAGTATAGGTGTTGAGGAAGAACAGATAAGAGCCCTTGCCATATGGTTTATGATAATTGCGTAGTACAGACAAGCACGTGACAGAACAAGCACTAGAAAGTCATTAGTGGAAAAGCTAAAAGAGTTTTGTGTGAGGTGGTGTGCTGATGGATGCTGTGTCTGGTATGCCATGACAGGGACACTTTGGATACAGTTGTCAGGCCTGACATATGGCTGCTGCTTGTCCACCAGGTAACCTGGCTAGAACAGCCTGGGCAGCTACCCAACATACCAGTGCAAGCATTGTCCTCAGGCTTTCCCTTCAGTATGAGTGCCCATGGAGAAAGAGCTGAATTTGGCATGATCTTAAATGAAGACAGGAATGTGTCATAATAACTGAATGTTCCTGGTGGCATATTTTTTGTAACCTCTTTGGTATAGGTCAAGTTAGTTTCTGCTGGCCCCTGAGAAAAGGATGAGGGAGGGAACCCCAGGCAGCTGCGGTGGGCCAAAATGCTGTCACATATAGGCATGTCTATAGCATGAATTAGTGGTTGTCAGCATTATCTTGGGCCAGTACGTAAATGTTTGCTAGGCAGATTGCCAGGTAATCCTGCATTTAATGATTTCTGGCAATGTCAGAGCTGAGACCCTGGTGAGGAGGGACTGCCACACCACTTTCTGTTTGGGTGCTCTGTGGCTGTAAATGTGGAGGTGTACCACCCTGACCAAAACTACAGGCATTATTCTTTATTTATGACAGTACTGTGGGAGGTTTCCGTGCAGAGAAGTGGCATTCCCTCAGGTCACCATGGCTGCTGGGGTCCTGTGGATTATAGCACTGCAGGAGCCTGCACTCACAGGGTTATCAGCCAGATCATTTTCATGACATCCTTCATGTCCAAAGCCAAGACAATGTGAACTGTCTGAGAATTTGCCCTTAAGTGAGCTCCTGCAGGATGATGCAGAGACAGCTATAAAACCTTTGATCTTTCTGCTACAAGCGCTGAAGTGCTGCACTGAAGCAAACCCCTCTGGATTCCCCCTGACAGCTCTGTCTCCAGTCTTCTCTGCAAGAGGAAGCAGCACCAGTCCTCTGCGATTCCTGCACCCCCTGCACCAGGATGCTGTTCTATGCCGCTGCCAAGGGGAGCTTGGCAGCAACTTCAATGCAACCAGATGTCTACTCAGGGTCTCCCAATTGAGCTTGGTCCTGTTATCAGAGACATGAAAGGAAGGAAGCACTTCTTACATTCCCCTACATGACCCACAGCAACAGCTCTGCATGTGGATTTTCTGTTCCTTTGCAGAGAAGGGAATGAAGGTGGGCCTAGTTAAATAAATTGCAGGACTTTTTGTTTTGATTAAAGCCATAGTGTAACCACTGCTTGTATTTTCTGTCGTTACATTCCTACAGCTACATTAACAATAGAAGGCAGCTTATTTTTAAGCTGAGAGGAAGACTTGACAAGAAGTTACAACAAAGAAAGAAAAACTAACAATATTGACAAAATACAAGCTTCTTATAAAATTATCAGACCTACTCCTTACAATGCAAATATGCTTTTCAAATCGAATAGTAAGGTTAAAGAAAAAAACATCCAAATGCACATATCAAAACTAACCATGTTTTCTCATATGAAGAAGGTTTTTTCTTTTTTTTTTAATCTCTGAAGAAATGCCACATTCATGCCAAAAGCATAAAATACAGTGAAGAAAAGGGTGGCAGTATTTAAAACATGCAGATGAGCTCCAGAAACTTCTAAGGGCGTTAGCATAGCTGGCTGCAAAGGAGGTACTATTTATCTTAGGAGTCATTGGGTAATGTATAACATATACAGAAAAGAGAGGTAGAAGGTCAACTCTCGTATGCTTAGGAACCCTGGTAGTTTGGAATTGGAAGTATTCTTAATGAGGCTCTCTGCCATTTAACTTCCAGGAAAAAATACTGTAGCAAACAAATTCTTTCAGCCTTCTATTTTTTTTCTCATTTTCTGTATAGGAAAGTAAACTATTTTCTTTTTTTTTTTTTTTTTTAATCTCAATAAAGTCTGAAAACTAAGAGCAGATGAAAGAGAAATACTAACCATCTTCTTCCAGAAAAAAATCTCTTATCTATAGATTCATATATTTTAGGGTTTCAAAGGAACATTATGATTATCTAGTCAGAACTGCCTACAGGCTGTAAAACCTCACCAAGTAATCTCTCAATCAAGCACATAACATCTGCTTGAGTAATTGCATACCTCTTAGAGAGGTACCTAGTCATGATTTAAGGGCTGCAAGTGATGAAGTTCTGCAGTCCTTACTCAGGATTCAACTCAGTGAAAACATTGGCATATTATCCTCTCTGTCTGTTAGGTTTGGAGGAACAGAAAGAAATACCTGGCTTTAAATAGAGTCTTGTTTGAAATTTGTATGAATAAACTCCACAGAATTTAAAACAAACAAAAAGAAAATGCATCAAAGGAATAGTTGTGCACCACCTTCTCTTTTGTAAGGACACAAACTTACATTCTTTTATCCATTTTGGGATTTTCAGAAAACATTGTCAAAAATTTAAATTTGCAAGTGGATATCTTTAGGTTTTAACTGACTTATATTTCTAATATGTTACCTACAGAAACAGTTTCCAGCCCTCTATGATGCATCGTTCCTAATATACAGTCTAGTCCTTTTTACATGTGGTAATACTCCACCTTCAGTATCTTTTTAAAGATGCTAATGTCAAGAGAATTACAGCAGAGGCACCAACTCTAAGTAGTGAGGTAAATTCTCTCACAAATGCCTCAGGAATTCAAACCTCAATATGCTAACTACACATCAGGTGTTCAGACTTGACACTAGAGCAAAACAGTGACTGAACTGACACTTACTGACAACTACCACAAAAGCTATGAGGTCTGTGGCAGAAATGAGGACTAATTGGCATTCTGATCAACATATTTGTGCCTGCAGTGGAAACTGTGCAAATATACTGGGTTGTGAAATGTGATCAAGAAACTTGAGAAATCTCTATAGCCAAAAGATGGCATTTTCTGAACAGATGCATACATGTGCACGTCACGATGTGAACCTGTGCACATGTGCAACTTTAAAGTACACACTGCCAGAAATTGCTTGCCCTCTTTCAGATCCATTAATGAATAGTAGATTAATATTTCACAACACAACATTGTCAAAACACAATTGTATTTGTAACTTTGTTTTCTGTGGCAGTGAATATTATGCATACATAAACATTCGAACTATGTTAGCTCTTCTCTTTAAAATAACAAATGTTTCCTATATTCATTTACACCATCAGATACAATAATAGATTTTGCTTACATCCGGTGGTGTCCTGCTGTTGCTTGAATTGACTGTCACAGCTGAAGGTCATGGAGTGACTCGGTGCCCATAAAAACAGATGAAATATTGGGAAATCACTTTAAAGAAAATTAAATCTTACCTTATTAAAAGCAAGCACAGACTCCTGAAAAATGTAAACTTTGAAAAGAGAAGCATCAGTCATAGCTTCTCAGCTCATCTTTCAGAGTTAAATCAACAGAAAAAGCAGTCATAATATTTCTACACCTAAATAAAACAAGCTAGGAATTTCCTTTGGAGCTTAAAGCAGCTCAGATCATTTCCCTACTCAGAGACTTCATGTGTGACCTTAGATAAATTGTCTGGGACAAGGTTTCTGAAAGTATGTATATGCCTAGATGTACATTTAGATGTGTATTGGAGTATTTGCTACAGATTCTCATAACTAACAGGCACTTTACATGAGTGTCTATCTATTTTTAAAATGATCTTTCAGTGTTTTCCCAAGAGTCTGTGGATGACTAAGGGGTTTACAAGCCCATGAATCTTGGCTGTTATAACTAATGATATTCAGATTTATTTTCACTTTGTATTTTGAAATAAGTATTATGGTGTCTATGAAGCCTTTGAAAACTATCAGTTCTGACAGTCTGCTGTAGGAGGGTAGACTCTATTCCCCTCTGTGATATGAGAATAATTGTACCTTTACTAAGAGCTGCAAAATAAACAGGAGATATTGTGAGACAGTCATTGCTTCATCATGTAGCATATTTCAAGCTTGAGATAAAGCAAGGAAAAGAAAATATGCACTTGCTGCATAAAGAATATATGTTTGTTCTATAGCTTGTTCTCCCTACTTCCACAGTCGATCAGAGGAGGGAGAAAGAATGCATCTTGGGACTCATACAAAAATACAAATCAGGTAGGGAGGAGCTATTACACGAAAAGCTGATGGCGTGTAAGTAGCAGAAGTTGCAGAGCTGGGTGTTGCTCAGTACCTCCTGGAGGTTGCTCAGCACCTCAGAATCAGGGCAGAATTTGTATATTTGTTTCAGGCTTGATTCTGCAATACTAAATTAAATGAGACATCTCAACTTATGCAGAATTCCCCTGAAATCAAGAGGGCTAATTGAACAAAAATCACTCAGGATAGAAGGAGTTGCAGTGAGGTCCTTAGAGAACACAGCTACAGGCACTTTAGACAACTGAAAATGCTCTTTCCACAAATGCACTTTGCATCTGTATGAATAAGCTAATTGCTGACGGGAAGGCACTGTTGGTGTTTATTAAAGATGATGGCTCAGAAGCAACATCTGGCTCAAGCAATCCCTTGTTTTGAGAAGCCTGGAAGCAATATCAGGGAGAAACAATTTAAACATATTTCTTATTAACATATTTCTTCAGAAGCATTTGCTAAGAGCAATCATCAGAGCTGGGATAATGCAGAAGGCAGTTACTCTGACAGTTGCTATAGTCCAATGCTTTACTGTCACAGATTCATCACACATATGAGAAGCTATATTAAAGTCAGAAAAGGGCATTCTCAGATTTCTAGATCATAAACTTCCATATTTACTCTTGTCATTTTTTATCTGCCACAGTGGACCAGCAGTATCTGACTACCGAGGATCTTTATGTTGACAAAGTAGATAGAGCAGATGCTATATGTCACTTAACAGTTTAGTTTTGCTATACTTTTTAGTTTTTTAGAAATACATTTATTTTTCTACTACGAGGCAGAAAACATTTCTGCTTCAAATTATTCAGGTATGGTTAGTCCACTTTATTCATTGCATATAAAAACATTTTATTCTTCAATCAGACTGGTAGAGCATTCAACTAGAATATTCTCAATAAAAACTAATTAAAAGCTCCTGTGAGTTTGAGTACAGTATCTGGTTGACTCAGTAACAAATAAAACATGATTCTAAACATTCATTTTTAAAAAACAAAACCAAACCAGAAACAAAACACAAAATTTGAACAATAAGTTAATAAATTGAAATAGTTATCTACTTTCAGATATAAAATCCCAGCAACTTAATTTATATTTCACTATAGCAGACATGACACAACTGTGAATAATGCTATCCACTGTCATAAGTGGTACTTCAAGGTTTCCAGCAGAAAACTTATATTTTAATTTTCTGTTCATACAGAGCCAAAAGTAAGAGGCAAAGCCAGCCTAAGAGTAATCCAAGGTTCTGTAGGAGAAACATCAACCAGGGTCGCCGTGTCTGAATATGAGTCATTTCAGGAAGCTAAAAAAAGAATAAGAACCAGAATGAGAGCCAGATATATTCATCTCTGGGAAAAAAATTCTTATGGGAAAACAAGGCAAACTTCATTAAAAAAAACCCTTTCAAAATGCTGTTTCTTAAATACAGCTTTTAAGCTGTAGCATTTTCTGTACACTGCAGCAACACTGATCTTGACAGTGACATATTTAAATTAAACAAATTCTCCCCACTTTGGTTCTTTTATCAGCACCAACAGGAATTATAAATGAGATTCCAAAATTCATTAACTTCTAAATAGTTTTTAAAAATTTTATACAGCTGTCTGTAAGGAAATGCTTATTTAGTAACTTCAATGATTCCCTTTTGAGGGAATAAACTAGTTTGAGGGTTTTTTATTTCAGTACTATATATAGGGTCAATCCTACTCTTACTGAAATAATTGGCCACCCTCCTGTTCGCTTGGGCTTTACTAAGCGTGCAAGTAGAAAACAGGATTTTTTAAATATACTTGAAAGAAATATGCTTCATGTTTTTCTCTGGGAGTTTTAAATCAGTTAAAGGAGCAGCAGCTATTTAGAATCACGTTAAAAGCTACTTACATTGATCTTCCATTCTACATGGTCTCTTTCATCAAGGTTTTAAGCACAATATATGTCTCAACAGACCCTGTGAAAATGATGCCTCAGGCTCAGACTCTCAGTATTTATGCTGTATGTGTTACAGGCATCAGGGGAGGCACTAATGAATGCTGATACTTTCACATCTATCTTTGAAATAAAAACGGAGCCATGGCCTGGTACTGATCTTTGGGTTTGGTTGGGGCTTTTTTTGTTTTCTTTTTTTATTTGTTGTGAACTTCAAAGGAAGAGCGAGTGGTCTTGGCACTCTGCCATCACCCCTTCCTGCTCCACTCACAGCCTGTGCCTGAATGAAGCTCCTTATTTCCTCGGCTCTTCAGAGCCTCCTCAGAGGAGCTGTAACAGCCTCAGCCACTGGGAGACAGTGGAGGGGTGCTGACCAAGGAAGCTAACAGGATGTGTTTACATCGATTTGCTATGCTTGCCCTTCCCTCTGTCAGAGGGGGGTCTCTAGTTCTGTTTCTCCTGCACTCTTCCTTCTCTGGAAGTTGGCATGGGCCCAGAAGAAAACTAGAGTGAAAAATCTGCCTTCACTTTAAGGTTTTGCATAAAAATAGCAGGCAAACCCAAATGTCCCAGATCTTCATAACAGCTAGCAGTGGTTTAAATTATAGTACAAATTTACATCTTCAAAACTTGCACACTTTAGTTTGTATTTAAGGCTCATCAGAAACTTCCAGTCTGAATCAAATGTAAATACCTCAAAGTTCTAATGTAAATCAAAATCTGAAGTGACAGCTTGTGTTTGGAGCATGTGGGTTTTGTTGTGCATATAGTAAAACCCTTTAAGACCTCTGCCTGAATCCATGGTTTCCAGTGTAGACCTTTGGTACTTCTTTTTTATCCTGATAATTAGTCTATTGTGTCCTCTTTCCCAGCACCTGAGTGAACAAGTTCTCTAAACAGAAAACCTTTCCCCCTCCCACTGCAAAAGCTAGTTATTTTTTTCTTATCATTGTCAGTGCATTTTCTGAGTTTCATACATGCATGGAAGGCTCCTAAGGAAGTTTCCAAAAATACGCTTCAGCAGGTCATGCCCTTCCTATATCCAATGCATATGTCTGCTCCCTCCGCCTAGCCTATGTGCATATTATCAAGCACATAGACCATTTCTACAGCCTTACCTAGTGTGACATCCCTGCTTATGTCTAAATCATGCCACAGTAACAGCTATGGCTCCCCAACTCTGACACAAAAGTGTGTGCTCCAGCAGAGAAAAGCTTGCTTAGGAAGCATAAGCCTGTTCAACTGGCAGATGCAAATCACTTCACAAATTCAGAGAAGATAGCAGCACATACATGCTGTTGAATGCCATTACACTTGCTAATGCTTAAAGTCTGTTGGAGGCAAAATAGTTACTGTTAATGAAGGGACTACTCTATTCCTACTGCAGCTTATAGTATTGTGAGCACACAAAAGATACGAAGAATTAGAAAGCAGTATGCCAAAGGCAGGCTGAGGCAGGCTGTTGAGGGGCTCTCCACCATGTGCTGGCTAAACAAGAATTCTACCAAGCTGTGGCATATACGGCATGACTGCTGTGCTGCAACAGCCCAACAGTCACTTTAGAAATACTTCCTTATCTCCAAAATTCAAAGATTTTTAAAGTTAGTCAGAGAAAAAGTCAGTTACCTCAGAGAGTGGACGGCTAGCTCCTACTTCTTGATATCCTTATTTTCTTTCTTGATTCTATTTCCCTCTTTTCAAATTAGACAGCAAGTCTTTCTTGTCAGGAATCATATAAACCCCCTATGATTTGTAAAATCACTCAGAAATGATATGCAGTCCTTGGGGTTTTCAGTAGATTTCATAAACATTTATCTGTAATGATTACTTCATAGAGACTCATTTAAGAGGCTGATACAGAATTTTCAGGTTTGTTTCCCAAGAGGAAGAGGGGACATGTTTTGTCAAAAAAAAACCCAATTCCTTAGAAGTGACTTGGTCTTCTCCATTCCATATATTAGTGCCTCAAATTTTAGTTTGGATTAAAGGTACGTTGAAGAAATGGTATGTTATAAATTAAAAGATCTTTGGAAATAGTGCAAAGTTATGACTATATTTGACCTCTAAACAGATGCCAAGTGCAAAAAATCTCACTATACTGCTTATTAAAAGCTGTTTTTCAGGGAACTTAATTATGATTAAATGACAACTAAATCCACAAAATTGCAGATGTTTACAAACATGCTAACCTTGAAGGGACAAACAATTTATATTGCAATATTTCACCTGTGCATGCACATTTGCAAGACAATATATTCCTCCCTTCCCCAGTTACTGAGAAGACGAAGTTTTACAGAATTCCTTTGTGGAAAATGGTGAATGTTGTGCATAGCTTTATCTTTTGTCTTTTTCCTCAGATTTCTAAAATTCTAAGTCTACCCCTGCTTGTTAATAGAATGCCATTTGTAGAAATGAAAAACCCTTCATTAACCACAGAAGTAGTTTTGTGCACCCTTGACTGCAGCAGCAGTCTCACAAGTGCTGTCCTGTCAATGAACCTCTGCTCGTACCCCTCAGCTTTCCTCAATGCAGAAACCAGTGAGGCTGTTCAGTTTAAGTGCTGTTCTGACAAGCACATGAATAACTGAAAGCCCATAAAACAAATACTGAAAATTATAGCTAAGCTTCGTACACCATGAAGTATTTGTACACCATTGGCAGCGACACTGATGACTGCTGTTTGTCGATGAGAATGCAGCAGAGAATAAAAATGAACAGAAAGTTGAAAAATACATAAAGAACAGCTGATTTTCTTTTGAAATGTACTATACAAACACACAAAACTTTTCAGACCTACAGATTCCAGCAGTGCCACAGGAATAGTTTTTAAACTAAATAACCCCAGTGATATTAACACCTACACTTCTGACAAACACAGGTGAGCAACCCAATGGCAATTCTTTGTTAAAATGCAGAGAAAAGCTGATCGGAGCCGTATTAATAAACGTAAGGTGAGAGAAATAAGATCCTCTCCCTCCTCCTTTTTCCTCTTCACATCAAGAAGAAGATTATGTTGACAAGCTGAGAACAAGGGAAAATATGTCCCAGTCTCAGCCTGGAACTGTATCATCTCTTGGGATTTACAGCTGTCACATTGGTTTGCAGACTCCTAACATGGTGTTCTAGGAGACTGTGGATCCCTGATGGATACTGAACCTACACTAAAAGAAAAACATGCCTAAATCATTCTTAGCCACATTAGTAAAACCATGCCTATTGAGTAGGTATGCAGCCTCATTTCTGCGTTTTTCTGTCCCAGAACAAAATGCAACCTGGTACACAGTGTTCTTGCCTATTGTTTAACATCTTAGGACTGTTGGCATGCCCACAATCCTTAGGCAGTTCCCACATAAGTTCTTAGGACTAGTTTATGTTATTTTACTTTTGTTATGGTAGCAAAAATGGACTAAAATATACTTAAGGCCGAAGGTCAATTATTACAAGTAGATTTTTGAAACTGGCAAGGTGCATCAGGTTTAAAGTATTATGCTTAAACCTGGTAAATGATATGGTGGGAAGTGTTAGCGAACACAACAGACAGCCAGGCTTGGGAAAAAAATCTCGTAATAATTTAGGAAGGGACAGACCTCTTTTTTTACCTCTCGATGTAATCACTCTAGATATTCTGGGTTTGTTCAGAAGCATGCAAACAGCTTTACATTATCACACATTGGTTAAAAAGCCATGTGTCAAAGCTGGCAAGGTAATTAAGCGCTGCGCTGTTTTAAGTGTAACAGCTAGCAGCATCTTCAATAAACCATGTGGCCTGAGGCATGAGTTGTGATTACACCACATTCTTCCCCAGTCCTTAGACTTTCTTTCTGCTGTATATCTTTACACTTTATTTTTCTACAGTCAGATCACTCCTATTGAACTGGGAGTATGGAAAATGTTGGCCAAATATGAGAAAGTTGAGGCAATTTGATGGATTTTTAATTGCTTAGGAACTCATGAAAATCTCTCTGAGATAGAAAGTCTGACCAGGAAGAGCATAGGAAAAACATCTGCATTTTAGTTCAGAAACACCAAATTCATATTGAAACAAGGGATGAAAAATACATAAAGAAAAGGGCATTGAAGAGAAAAAAATGTAACCACCTTCAGGAATTAAAAAAAGCCCTGCAGGTTCAAAAGTTTCTTTATGTTGACTAAAGAACTCTCAGACCTGAAAAATATACTGTTGACCTTTTCCCCCTTTAAAGTCCCTTATGCCTTTCTCATATATTACCCTCCTAATGGCCTTCATTTCATCTTTTTATTGCTATCATGGCAGTGACATGGAACAGAGCCAGACTGTTGTTCTAAGCACTGTACAAACACAAGGCAGGCAACATGCTCTTCCCAAGAAGCCTATGAAGATTTTTTTTCTCCCAAGTTTATCAACCTGCATTTGTTAGACACTCATCTGTGATGTTAAAATAAAAATGTAACAATAGACTGAAGTTCTCACCATTTCTGCTAAAGATAAATACAAGAACATTCCAGCTGTAACAGTAAAAATCCAGTTTTGAATGCATGGTTCAGCCGATACAGAAAGGCCAATATAAAGTCCTAAGAATGCTGTCAGTGCACTTATAAAATTCATCATAATTGCAACCTTTGTGGGGATCCCTGTACTTAGTAACACAGCAAAGTCACCTGCATAGAGAAAAAAAGACAGAAAATTAATTATTCAGTTGATAAATATATTTGTAAGGCTCTTTGTAATAAAACATGAAGGAAAATAATTATGATATGCAGAAAGATTGTGAATGATGGAGGACTACTCTTAGATTTTTGTAGAATTAATTATAAACTCATCCTGTGTGAAAACCCAAAAAAAACCCATATCGCCTCGTATTTGTTTAGCTGTTCCTAAAGATAGCAAAGAGTATACAGGAGTGGTTTTCTGTTAGTTCTTGATGTTCTGTGACATTTCCAACTTGGATACATGCAAAAGTGAAGTCACATGCTTTCCCAGAGTTTCTAAATCTTTCTCAATTGGGAACTTGCCAGTTCAATTCATGTGAGTATATCTGCAGTATGGTCTGTGAGTATTTTACAGGTGCTGCAAGTCAGAAAAACCTATGTCAGTATGATTCTTGTTTAATTGCACTGATTTCAGACCTATTTAGTTTTGGCAAATCGTACACCAGAACAGATTTTTCTCAAAAAAAAAAAACAAAACAATCCCACAACAGGTCCATGGTAAAAGATTTTTTATGTTCTTTTCTTTAAGTGTAGAAATGCCGCTTTAACACTGAACCGCTATTGTCACAAGATTAGGAAAGTCTGTCTTTGGAGTTGACTCTTCAGTATTCTGGCAATTTCTTTGATGCACAAACAAGAATTTGAACCTTTACAGCAGTTCTCCACCCCACATTTTTAATTGGGATAGTTTTCTATATATATAATATTCATTCATTTAAGAATAGAAATGAGAACCTGCAGTTCTTATCTCAAACTTACCAGCTTATATATGTCTATCAATGCAACATTAGAAACAATTTCAGCCATACTGAAACATTTACTACAAAGAGATAATTGAGGGCAATATTCAATAGAATGATCTTCTTTTCCTGTCCACTAGTAAAATGGGTCATATATCTTCTTTTATTATCTTTTTATACTTAATTAGCAGCAGAAATGAGGGTAGCATGAGGAATGCGTTGTTAAATGGCTCTACTGCATATTAACACTCTTAGATAGGCCACTGTGTCAGGCATGCCTATTATGTACGCATGGCTCTTCCTCACAGCTTTACTATTTTTTTGTCTGTACACATGAGAATAACAGGTCACTCTTGACCTGATGGCATTTACATTTGGAGAAGGCAAGATGGGGTGGCATCCAATAACAAGGACAGAAGCCTCCCCTCTTTCTTGAAGCGGTTAGAGAGCACAGCCTCTATATATCCATCTCACACGCTAATCTTCTAGTTCATGATGCTGTAAAGAAGAATTCCCACCAATGTCATACAGGAAAGAATTATTTGAAAAATCTGGAACTACAAAGACAATCATGAGAAATGCAAATTTTATTTCTTACCCATTTCATGAGGAATTTCATGGCATAATATAGCAATTGTTGTTGTCACACCTGTTTCTGTTGAGGATGAGAATGCTGCTCCTATTACCAAGCCATCAGCAAAATTGTGAAGACTATCACCCACCAGAACCATTATTGCTAACAAGCTAATTTTCTTACCTAAGAAAAACAAAAAGCAAAAAAAACTCAGCATTTTTAACACAGATACTGTAATTTTTGCAATTATACAAATTATTTGGGTTTTTGGTTACTTCACATACAACATTATAAAAAGTCATAACAATCAGAGAAAAATAAAGCTTATCCTGCTTGTTCCTCTTTTTATGTTTCCCTTGGTATATATGAAATGAAAAGTAGCTGTAGAATACTTCAGAGGTGTAAATACCAGGAAGTAGCTTCCTTAATTTTACTAGTCTACTGTTAGACAAAAATAAAGAATATTTTTTAAGTCCAACCTCATAACATATCCTAAGGGTTCCCATTAGTCTTTATTTGGCTGTTGAAATTCATGTTTTCTTATTTTTTTTTTTTTTTAATTTGAAAGATGTGAATTTTCCCAACATTGCTCATAGAAATACATAGCTATAGTGAAGATGAATATTTGGCCTCATGCAGCTTATCATTTTAATACCGTAAAGCATGCTGCTACTGAGTAATATTTTCAGGGTCTGTTTTATTATGAGACTATATTGCAGTGAAAGATAGAGGTGAAAGGCAACAAGCCTCAGTGTATCCCTATTAGTACAGTGTTAGAGCATGCTCACTTCCAAACTTTGTTCCAATCAGTGGCTGTTATGTTTATAATACTCATATCTGCAGCATCATTCATGGATGCAGATGGCTGGTTTTATTCATACTGTTCCGTGACATTGCTTTAGTATGAAGCAGTACATTGGATGTTCATCATTGAGCATCAGACATGAATGGACGAATACTACTAGTGATACAGATATCAAGCTAGCAAATTATGGACCATCTCTTTGTTCACCCTGTAGCACAGACAACTGGGTAACATGCTGAATGGATTCACAAGGAGGGATTTTACCTCCTTAGGTAACAAGGAGGCTCAATTCACTGGCTCAATATCTAGGCTTAGCAACATATAGTTGGCTCCCCTACCTTGTACATTGTTCTAAACATTTTATCTATAATCTTATAAGCAGGACTTCCAAACTCATCCAGCTTCCCTCTGCACCGTATGGGTAGAACACTTTGCAAAGGATTCCTTTTATGCCTGAAGAAATAGGGTCATGATTTTAAACCCAAACATGTATTTTCTTGACTTTTGATGGCCCCACACAGACATAATGTGGCAGTCTAAGGAGCTAACGAGAAGCTGCAGAGAACTGTCTGAACATAGTTATTACAAAGTTTCACTTCAGTAATTTTTTTGCAGAGATGACCATTTTACAGCGATGGGGGAGACTTTTTCTTACAGAAACTGGCTAGAACTGAAGTCTTCAGACTATTATAAAAAAAAAAAACACAGAGCACATAAAAGCCTAACAACTATATTCAGAAAATCGTCTCTGGTTGCCTGGGAGCTGTGCGGGTTCAGAAAAATTGGCAGGCTTGTTAGATTTTCCTGCCAGCTTACAGAGCTGGAAGTGGATGTCCCCAGTTTACACTGTTCTTTCTAAACACTATGGGCAGTTTATAATCAATAGTGCAGCACATGAATTACATAGAAATAATAGATTGTTGCATTAGATTAAGTTTGTAATTTGTAATAGACACTGGCAAGGACAAAATTGTGGCCTGCCTAATATATTATTAGTCTCTTATATTCAAGTATTTGATTGGTGAAGAAGATATACCACAGTTACTGGAGCTCCCTCCAGTGTGTTTATAATATAATGTAGAGATCAGGTTAACATGGAGCAATTGCTAATATAAGCTTTGTGAACTTACTTGACCAAAAGTTAAGTTTATGCATATATAAACAAAACTGAATGTTTATCTTCATTTACTTTGACCTTATTTTAAAGTAACTTTGTTTCTAGCTATCACCACATGGCATTATGCTGCTACAACAGTAACAACTGTGAACTTACTACCCTATTTCTACAAAGATGACTCTTCTTATCCTGCATTTATATTTGATAATTTTCTCCAATTAAATTGGTGATCACAGCTCATAGCAAATTCTATTTCATAATTTTCATAAAGCTGATGGTTACAGGACCCCCGCAATAGATTAAGTTCTTTAAACATTGAATAAATTTTAAAGCAAACATCCATAAATAGGTCCTTTTCCCAATGTTTTCATTACTTACAGAACAAAAGTAGTTCTAATTTAAAGTCTCACTGAGTATGCCAGACATACAATGCTAGTGTTTGATCTTTTCAGATATTGGTAGACCTAGTATGGAAAAATGAGGAGGGGGCCACTAAGATATCTTTTTCTTCTAGTAGCTTCTTGCTTTCTGAATTACTCATTGGCTATCTAAGGTGACAACTCATCTTGTAGTTCTACTTAGCATGCATTTAACAGAGAAGTCTAGCACTTCTGGAGATGTCAGGCTCTGTCTTAGAGCTGTAGATTCCATTCAGTTTTGAGGGAAAAAAAAAAAACAAACCACTTAAAAGTTTGACTCAGTACCAAGGTACCTAGGTATGTTTATGTATTTAGCTATCCATAAGAACTCTAGTAATACAAACTTTTGAATACATGTATTCTCAAACAAATCCTTCTAAAAAAAAAAACAATGTCCCTTCCCTAATATGCTCTCTCACACTGATTTGTAATATAGAAGTAAAATTGGGTTATGAGGTAAAAATGGAACCAAACAAAGAATATCATTACTGAGAAGCTAACCCAAATTTAGTTATACTGCAAATTTAGTTATTTGAACAAGTAACACTGAGAACACCAGAAATTTGCCTGCACTTAGCAAGTAGTGATGATTGAACAGAATGAGCACATCTAGATGTGGACTAGATAGATAGTCACATTGGAACTGGCATTCGACTGTGTACTGCTAGATAGATGAGACTGAAGCAACGGAAATCTCAATTTCAAAAGCCTCAGAAATGGAAATGTAGTGCACCAGAACAAAGAATATTAAAAACTTAGAAGACAATGACATTTTCAACTAAATCAAACTGATTACCCAAAATCCAAGATCATAAAATAAAGGGGAGTTGATTATAGTAAATAAATTGATTTCAATTAAAATGAATGACTACAACTCTATGAAATTTACCAAGTTCACATGAGTACAGTCAAAAGCAGAGTTTGGTTTATGCTCTATTTTCCCGGTTTTTGGAAGAGGCAGAAACAACACAGAAAATAACTACTTTGAAGCTCTCTGGAGAAAGCAGATTATCCTAAAACTGAGAGCCATCATGAACCCATAATTCCATGCATGTAATAAATAATTACTGGTTTAAAAGGCTATTGCTTTACCATGTAAGAGAAGAAGGAAGCAGAATTATATTAGTTCAGCAAGCCAACAAACCCATCATTTCACTACTTTCAGAAATAAAAGCCCTAGCAAAGTTTACAATTATACAAATCTGGTTTGTATTAGATTTTGAAAATTTTCCTTTAAGCAAAGGCCATAGAAAAATAGTTTGCAACAGTGAGTAAACAAACACTAAAGCATGAACATTATAAAATTAATAAAATTCACAATTTCAGGGTTGGCAGCTGAAAAGATCTTCAAGCAGAGATTAAATTATGTAGCTAAGCATCATCAGATGTGGTGATGTAGTACATAGCAAAGGCAGAGCTAAGCCAGCTTCACACTTTCAATTCCATCTTAGGGCTGAAGGTTTTTTCCTGTAACTTCTCTAGTCCTTTTGTTGATACTAACTTTTTTTGCTGATGGCCTTATTCCGTGGAGGATCTTCAGCAGACTCAGAATCTTCTGGGCTTCTCTAGTTAAAAGCAAAGATAATAGATCAGTATTAAGGGGCTCTTCCAGCTGCTGCTGTAAATATAGGAAAATATCAAGTATGTTCAAGCTTTTTGAATTAAAGATAGGAGCTGTTATTTGGATAGATACAATTAGAATCATTTATTGGGCACTGGCAATGTGATTGATACTTCAGAAACACAAAAAAAAGAAATATCCCTTGCCCAGAAAAACTTACAATCTAATTCAGGTAGGAAGACAGACATTCATAAGCACTGTTGCAACCCAAGAAAACCATGATTCTGCTTGAATACAGAAACAAACACAGAACTGAAAAGGACATTATAATCCAAACTTTATCTTTCGATTTTGTTATAACCAGATAATTATAGTTTCCTGATGGATAGGATGTCTAAAGGATTTCCAAGGAAAAATAGGCAGACAACAGTGTCTGGAGTTCACTTATTTCACAGTTACCCTGTGAAAACACAGGACTGAAAAAGATGATCATAAGTAGGTATCAGACCCTGTTAAAATATAGATTTTTTATTTCTTCAGGGTGGTAAAGCCCCCAGTGCCTTGCCTTGTGGCCTTTAGTTTGGGTTTTGTCTTGGTTGGCATCAGGCATCACTGGCTGGTCATAGAAGCCCATAAGTACACTCTCCTGCAATGGATGAGTGAAGAAAGAATCTTTGCCCTTATTAGAGATTTGATGAATTAGCCCTAATATTTAGTTAGCAGAAACTGCAGCTGTGAGGAGAGAAGAGAGAACATGAGGAATACCAAACCTCTCCCTGAACCTCCCTGGGGTTCTTCCTTTTGGTTAGCCAAATTGTCAGAAATTTGTATGAGAATGAGATAAGCCAGAAAACATTATTTACCAGAAACCAGAAAACCTGGATTTGGCCAAAAAAAGCATGTTAAAATGCTTATGACAACCAGTGAAGAGTCAACGTCAGCATGAAAGTGGTTTGTCAGTGACTGCAGCCACCACTCCACAAACTGTACCACAGCAGTGTACTGATGGCAAAACAGAATATGTTTCTCTGCTAGTATTAGCTTGGTTGTGATGTGGGGTATGTGCTGTAGAAGCGTAAGGAGGGAAAGGAAAGGATTTGGTTTTTAAAGGAGAAATTAAAGTCTTTAATTCCCATGACTTCAGCCAGTCATATGAATTCCAGTAACTGTTCCACTTCTCTTACAATATTTATTCACATGTCACTTGTTTGAACTCTGATTCAAAACTGCAAGATTAATCACTAACCTGAAGGATTTATAAGCTTTTCTTAGTCAACCAGTGTTTGTCTTACTATTACTCACATGATTCTGAAAAATTGACCACTCTGGTACAAACTAGCTAGGCAAGGCTAGTTCATGTGATCTGCACAAAATATTACAGGGATCTTGCAGCTGAGAGGAATGACAAGGTTGCTCTTTATCATAAACAGGAAACTATGATGTGATTCACAAATTAGTGAACATCCTTCAATGGTCTGTTGCACTGCATTCAGTTGAGGGTTCCCCAACTGTATTTGAAAGACTAGCAGTGCCTCATGAGGCTCTTGTCCATCACAACTGCATTAAGTAAAATGGAGGTCACATTATAGTAGATCTCTGGCAATCCTGATTTAAATAATCAAGAACCTATCCATCTAGATTCTACACATAAAATGCAGAGAATTATTAAAAAAAAAAAAAAAAAAAACAAAACAACAAATAAACCTTAACAAACAACCTTATATCTTTGCAAAGATATGTCTGGATAGTCTCCACCAATAGAAAATTATGTAATTTCTTATAGGTAAGCGCTACCCCCAGATATACAACTTGTATCTTTACTCTTTGAAACTATGGAAAGTGCCCCAAAACACTCCAAGATAATCTGTTCACTAACTGTGCACTTAACTTACCGCAGAAAATCCTGAAGTATTTCCACTGAGAAAATCTGCCCTTACATATGATAAATGTTAGAAAGAAGGAAGAAGAAAAATCTTCAAAATTTAATCAGCAAGTGGTAGAACAGAAAGTGTATTGTTATAACAATGTGACACACACTTAAGAAAAGTTATTGCAAAAATCCTGTTTTAAAAATCACTGTAAATGCTCATTATAAACTTCAAAACCTAGAAGCTCCTGACAATCATGTCATGCGATAAAGTACAGATCAATAAAGACTGAAAAATAATACTGATTTATGACATTAACTTGGTTCATTTTTTGAGAAATAGAAAAAGAAGGATATACAATCAGGGAAGTATGCCATATTTGCAACCTACCAACTGTATGGTTGAAGTAGATTTGCCTCTGCCTGTATGTTCATTTAATTCAGGTTCCACTGGAAGATCATGGGAATGTCCCCAGTGCCCATTAACTAAAGAAAAGCCCTGCTGAATGAAGATGCTTTGCAATTAGTTTTGAAACCCACAGGTGCAGTCTTTTTAAGGCTTTTGTGAAAGCTTACAATTCTAAGAATTAGTTTTAACAAAACAAACCCTATTGAAAAAGAAAGATTGTTGACTGACATCAACATTTCCTAATATTTTTTCTGGTTAAAAAAAAAAAAAAATGCCTGAAAAAGGAATCAGATAAATCAGTGACATTTGTAATACTGTGATAAAACTTACTTTGTATTAAAACTGAAGATTAACATTTGAAGCTGAGATGGATATAAAAATTAATTTTGAGAATTCATGCAGTTCTCAGTAGAACAAGTTTGAAAATTCACGGAATGATGATAAAGCCCTTCTTTTCAAATAAGTAACAAAAAGGACTATTTTTTTACCAAACAAGAAAAATATCACCATCATCAAAATATTCTATTAATCTCATGTGATATTCTTATGGCTGAGTCAAAGATAGTTGCTGGGGGACTCATTGCTATGTATCCAAATCAGGCCAGTCATTAGACACTCTCGGTAAAACAGGACAAGCAAAGGTTTAGCCTTTTTTATAGCTTCCCATGCTGAGAAACTTAATGAGCCATCACACTTTGTGTTACATTATATCCTTGCGCATAATCATATTTTTAGGTATCAGCCACACTGAAATACAGTAATAGAATTACTATAATCAAGGCAATGAGCAAGGAGATATTATCTTAATATAAGATTCAGTTCTACTGACAGCAACATACATTTTGGATTTTCAGATAAATTGGGATAGGGATCAAAAAAAATATGGAAATTTTAAGACATCATTCTTAACTTGATCTTGTGCTTTCTTCTACGCCTTCTTCCTCTTCAAACAGAGCCTAAACAACTGTCTTTGCTATTTCATACAGATACATACTGTTCACCTGCTCCAGGGCTAATCATGAAAGCTTGCTTATGGAATACATTCAAATAACTGTTCCCTTCTTGAGTCATAGACATATAGGTCACATTAATGAAGCATACAAAATACATAGAGCAAAGCAAAATAGACTTCTAATATCAAGCTGACAGGAACCCTTCAGAAAGCAGTTTTTAAAACTTCATTTAAGACACACAAGTTATAATTCTTTTCTACAACCATTTTAACATTTTTTGCACTGTAATATCTCAAAATAAAAGACATTTTTAATGGATGAACTGTAAAAGCTTTACCTGGTCACGTAGTGTTACCAGAAGAAAGAAACACTTTTCTATCAGAAAAAATCCATGAATTCCTCCAATCATTCCCAAAAGTTTCCAAATATACTCTTTCCCCTCATAGAAATGTTCTACCTCTTGCGCTTCATGTTTATGTAAACCAAGAGTCTAAAGAAAAAGTGATAAAGTAAAGAAATATTAAAATTACAGTCCTTTAATTTTTGATAATCTATAGTGCGCTAATTCAATTTACTATCAACATTTTCTTCTGCTTTCTCTTTCAAATTTAGATTTTGGTTTGAGCTAATCAGCTGAACAGTAGATGAATGAAATGAATTATTAGGAGTCTCTGCTAATTTCATCATCTTAGAGTGATGAAAGTGACATTTTTAGAGGCAATTTTATGAAATTGCCCTTTGCATACATATAGATACAAATTTAGTATATTTTATTTAGAGTACATTGATCTCTAAAAAGTTACTTTCATCATCTTCATATGTAAACTTCATATTGAAAAGAATCCAGAAAGCTTGCTGCTGGTGGGTGTGCTTCCATTTTTACTCCAGTGGCACAGGATGGCAGCCTTCCTTTGCTATGAATGTGGGCCTTTTAAAGGCTGCTGGCTTCATCACTTAAAACTGATGAAGGGGAACACTTTCACACTCAAAATGTGTTTCTAAATGACAGACTTTTGTCTGACATTCACTGAGAATTGTCTTCCTTAAAACACTCTCCCAGTTCTGTTTCCAGAGATGGTGGAATGAGTACAAAGAACATTTTGACCAGAATCTCAAGTGAATTTGTGAAGTTCTCTTTCAACAGCCACTTGGAACCTACTCATTACAGTTGTATCATATCAGACGAGACTCAGTCGAAAATAAATGAATATACCACGGAAAATTTGGGTTCTGTTTTACACACTATTATATTAAAATGTATTCAATTAATTGAGGAAAATATCATAGAACTCATTTTATTACACTTCTAGGCAGCAAGATTAATTAGGCTAATAGCCCCTGGTTCTCTGTAACAATATGTAGAGGGGACTGTGGATGCCTCGTACAATCTTTGACCAATTTCTCCTAAGATACGTTGCAGAATCTGCCTCATAAAATAGCTTAACATATCTTGAAACACAACTTGCACAGGACATGTAGGTTTTCTGGAATTTTTTTTGTGAAAATAGGAACTATGTTTTCTCTGAATTCATTACTGTAATGAATTCATTACTCACTGCTTCTTACTACTTTGAACCTGTCTTTGAACTACGAAGTGCAAATATATTTGAAATGCTGGGAAGCTGGTTCACAGATTTCATGGAAAGCTTTATTTTTAAACAGATGAATATTAGCCAGGTTTAAACTAAACTTTTCTCTGTGTGTGTGTTGTGTGTGTGCATGTATATGTCAACATTTTAAAAGCACAGAACTGTATGTTACTTACCTGAGGAATAAGGTGTAGCAATGCATCTCCAGAAAGAGTCCCAACAGCCAGGCCAACAAACAGCTGTAAAATGAGTGTATAGATTTCTTGGCAGGAGTTAAATAAAATGAGGGTTGTACCAAACATAGATCCAATAGTAATAAGTAAAACAGCAAGAGTGCTGTAACCATATTCTGTAGGAAAAAACATGAAACAAAACAAGGGCACCTTTTAATCATTCATTATTTCTATTTGTGTCTTAGTATTTGGTTTTGTACTTGTTTTTGAGGCTGTTTTGTCACCTCTGTGTACAAAACCAAAGATTTTTCTAGTAATTTCTGACAGAGTTTACAGAATTGGAAACTTACAAAGCACTCATTTTTTTCATGCTTTTCATACAGTACAGTTTAGGGTTTCCAAATTTCAGATCTCAAAGAGCTAAATAGACTGTGCAGATTACAGACACTCAGAGTAACACAGCTATAAGAAGCATTTTGCTTCCTCTCTTAACAGATTTATTGCTTGTTATTCTATGTCTTCATATGCCATACCTGCGTACCTTTACCATCAACATCACTTTCTTAGCGAAACCAAGGCCTAAAACCTCAGAGGAATGTAGGCATCTAATTTAGGTTCTAAGCATAAACACTTTTGTCAAAATTATATTTACAAATGTGCTGTGGAAATGCACGTTTTTAATTATTCCATCAGGACCTATTTTTCCCAAGTTACTGGGACTTTTGGTAGTTATAATTCTTCAGAGTTGCTCACTGCTCATATTTCCAACCTTTTGCATGACATGAATACTGTTTAATCTGTATGGAAGTCTTATAATGAAGGTAAAACACTGATGAGAAACAAACATAAAGGAACTAATGCCAAAATATTAAAAAGCATCACTTAATGTTTCACACTTCAGGAGTACTGCAAGTACCCAACACCTCATCAAACCAGACAGTAAATCTCACAGGCTGTACATCCAAATACAAGAGTATAGTAGATATTTATGGAAGGTCAGGTTTTCATGACTTATCTAAAAAGGCACAGTATATCAGTAAAATAAAACTGAGAATAAAACTAATGAGCCTATGCTCAGTTTACTAGGTCACACATAGGTCAAACATGAAGTTCTTTGTCACTCTCTAAAGCCAGCAGAAGTATTCCTGTGGTTATAGAAACCCTCCTTTGCCAAAAAATACACAGGGAAAGTGCTGCAGAAAGGGCTCTAATTAATTACATTCTATGTTTGTATAGCCCAGATTTTCTCATCTACGCAATATTTCTCACCTTTATGAGATCACTAAAATGTCATCAGTGGTCTGATGGCCTTAGACTTGGGAGAATCTCACTCAACTGTGAATTTGCTGCGGACCTTGTATATGATCTAAATTAGTTATTTCTTTTCTTTGTCCTTTGATTCCTCATTTGAAAAATGGGCATATCTGTGTAGCATAGAAAAGATAAAAGTAGTAAAGACTGCAAGGTGTTCAAGAAAGATAACATAAAAAGGACTGCTGCCTTCTACGGAAGCATAATGATTCTTCCTATTCTGCATATTTCTTTCTCCTCTACTTGGGATATCCACAAATGTCCTTCCATGCCATTATCTTTTTTTTTTTTTTTTTATTCAAACTCATAGTTTGAATATTCTGTACACTATCGAATGATAGTTCAGCTCATTCTGATGAGCTGCTTAGCATATGCAGCTTAAACTACAGGTAGAATGTAGAAATGGGAAATGCTGTTCATAAAGATCTTCAGCCAGGAGGATATGGGGAAAACTTAATAGCTCCTAAAATATCTATAGTCATGTACATATTAGGATAAAGGTACTGAAGGCATTGACTTGTAGCCCGAACGTGCTGTTCTAGGTGCAGGTGATTATGATTAGATGCCCACTCCTTTTTGTTCAATCCCAGCTCCCCAGTCACCTACCAGAAATTAATGCCCCTGTAATATACCAGCACATCTAGGTTTGTAACCACTTGCCAGATAGGCTGATTTAAAGTTAAATCAAAACTAGGAAATGCATTAACAAGCCCTCAGGTCAGATCAAATTCATATTGATTTTCGTTAGGGTGAGCTAGAGATTGGTTACAGGAGAAGTTGAATCAGCAGAACAGATGAGGCAAAAATCCCTGAAGCAGTAGCATGTGGGGACTACAACAACAACTGGAAAAAATCTGATTATATTGTAACTCAGTTCTTGTTCCAACTCTGTCACACAAGTCTTAATGCCCATGTGACTAGTTTTCTGGTTGTTTTTCTCCCCACAGTAGTACCCCCAAAGCTTAATTGCCGTAAAATACCACAACATGGAAAACCAGCAACATGCACACAGAAATTATCTACACCAAGCATTTGACACATCATGGTATAAAATGCTAGCTAACATGACCTTGAAACTATATGTAAAAGCAATGTAATGATTCCACTGTAAGCCTGGTGGAAATTTCACAAACCAGGTCATTACTGCACAGCAATCCACTCATACAGACTTGTCATGGCTCACCTCAAGCAGTCCTCTAAGAAATGAAGAAAATAAAGCCATTGAAATAGAATTCTGTCCAACATAAAATTGAGACCACTGATTCCCTCACTTCTCAATATAATACTATTATCTGACATGTATGCTATGAAATTACATAGTTCATAAATTAGAGTGAATAGATTTCATCATGGTTTGGTTTAAGATTAATAACGAATGAAATGGCTCCAGAATTTAAGTCCCTCCATCCCTTTATCTGAATTTTCACAACAGTTTCATAGTTTATTAGTAAGAACAAAACTCACTTTCCAGAGCTGTTGGTGGAAGCTTTGTCTTCTTGGAGTCAGGAAGCTGACATGAACAACTTAATAGTTGCTGAATGATAGCTGGACTGATTTGCTTGAAGTGGTCCTTAGAAATGGATGAAGAATTGTTTCTTAAAAATATCTTCACCAGTTCATTGGCAGAGAAACAAACCTGTGCAAGGAAAGTATATAGAGTTACTGAGTATGTTGCATATACCTGCACCTAATGCTGAGGTTAAATATGGAATCTTATAATAACAGTGTTATATAGCCTAGAAATATATGCTATATAACACTGTGTTTTTATATATATATATATATATATATATATATATATTCCATAGACCCATTTCTGGTTATATTAGTCTAATCACTTCAATGCTTCTAATTCCTTTGGGGATTTTCAGTTAAAACTTGATACTACTATGTTCCAGAAAGACTAGAATATTTGGGATGAAGTAGCAAATCTTCTATTGAAGCCTGTTAATATCATGAGGATCTGACACAACAATATCTGTAAGAATTTTATTGTTATATATGCTAACAGAAACTTACTAATGCTAACAAAAATCATATTCTTAGCTTTTAATATAAGATTGCAATATTAGTAACAGTATTGTGGAAGCAATAATTAAGAGAAGATACTGCCTGGAATTTTGCCTTGTGCTGCATGCTTAGTGAGATATGGAATTAAGGTGCTTTTATAAAATTCTTTAACAATGGCATCTCACTCTAAGGTCAGAAAATTAGAAGTTACATAGTCTAAATTGGGTCTAAATATTACTTAATAATTGTATTATTAGAGGTACTCAAGAATTTCGATTATTTTTTCTTCTTCTTAGAAAGGTTTCTTTGGCAAAAAGAAAAGAAACTTTTGTTAGGACCACCTATATTTTGAAAAATATTAATGAAAAATCTCCAGAATGAACATTTTTGTAAAAAACATGAGCAGTTAACATTAGAACACTTCTAGTGGCAATATCTATACAAACTTTAAAAAAGAAGTCCAGATCAAATATGCTATTTTACATAAAGGAAGAATTTTCACTTCATAATCTCATCTGATCAGTTGTGATTCAATTGAGTTAGTCTCCATCTGAGAATAAAGGGATTCCTATATATTCTTTTTATAATAACTGAAGCTTAGGTTTCTTGTGAAAAAAAATTACTATTTAAATAAAACAGTTTTAATTATCATTACTTTTAAATAACCCAATTATGCTCCATCATCTTCCTGCCTTTGTTCATCCATTATTAAAGTAAAATATGCCTTGTAGCTCACTAAGCAACCGAATGAATTAAGCAGTGATACATAGATTTTGTATGCCCCATTGAAGTCTTCGGGATAACAGCTGATCTCACCACCTGGATCTACTCTTTTCTGCCTCCAAGGAAAAAGAAATAATGAAGACAATTCAGAGGCTACCATATTGGAAAAGATCTCCAGTTTCCTATTCTAGGCAGTGGTTGGCTAGAAGTAGGGAACACCGACAAGTGGTATCAAGTCGGAAATCTAGCTCATGGCTGGTTAAGAGCAGCATCTTCCACTACACAGGAACTGATATTATTTAATGCCTTCAGCAATGGTCTGAGTTATGGAACAGACTACCATATCACATTCACAGAAGAAATCCAATGGGGACACATTGTCAATATGCTGATGGGCATAGCTGCAATTTAGAAGGATCTTGACAAGCCAAGGAAATGGACCTTCATGCAGGTTAGCAAATTTATTGTGCTTCCAACAGAATAACCCCATGCACCGATAAAGGCTGTGAAAAACTGGAAAGTAGCTTTACAGAAAAGTCCTTGAGAACCTAATAGACAATTGAATATGAGTCACCAGTGTGACCTTGTGGCATACTGGGCTGCACTGGCAAGAGTGTGGCCAACAGGCTGTGGGAAAAGATTATTGCCCTCCACTCAGGACATAATGAGTCTACATCTGGACTATATCCACTTTAGTAACTAGTTGTATAAAAAAAGGTACTGGCAAACTGGAGGAAGTCCAATGGAAGGCCACCAGGATGGTTAGGGAACTGCAGCACGTAATATGCAGGGGAGAGGCTGAGGGATCTGGGTTTGTTCGGCTTGGAGAAGAGTTGTAGAATATCTTAAGTCTTCAACTATCTAATAGGGTTATAAGGAAAATAGAGCCAGAGTCTTTTTTGAGGCATACAGCAAAAAGAGCAGAGGCAATAGCTGTTAATTGCAACAGGGAAAAAAACACTTTGCAATAAGAATAATATGATAAAATCAAAACAAGAATAATAAAGTAGTGTTACATTTTTTCCCAGAAAAACTGTGGAATCTCCCTCTTTGGAGACATTCAGAATTCAACTGGACATGACCCTGTGAAATTTAATCTGACTTTGATGTTGGCCCAGTGTTGAGAAGTAGGGTAAAGATGAGATCCAGGATTACTATGAACTGAAACTTTAATGTGATTTTATTATCAGAAATTTTAAATAAAAACCAAGTTCTCATCTGGAAAATAACTGTCCAACTGCATAGAAAAAAAAAAAAAAAGAGTCTTATTTAGTAGAATGTTTCTTTAAGAGGTGAGGAATGAGGACCTTCATTTTTCTAGTCACAAGCCCTACTCTTTTAAGCTTTTTAACAAAGGAAGGCAGAGTACTCAATCTTTGTTAATACAGTAACTATGTATATAGTCCTGGAGGATGATACTAGAGAAACAAGGGAACCAAATTTGCATACTTTCATAGGAAAAACTAGTTGCATGTATGGATGATTTTGGTTCCCAAAATTGATGCTTCATTAATGAAGTATAATAAATGAATACATAGATCTTGTTACATAATAAAATGGAACTTAATATTATTGCTCTTATTCTTCTGTGACTTGTTTTATACACCTTTATTTAATCAGTAATGACGATGATGATTTAAAAAGAAAGTGTCTTTTCAGTGATAATATTGCAAATTCCAATATGAAAATCTAATTTCAGATTTTCAGGTAATTAGCAAATGCAAGCTATATGCAAGTTAATGCCTCATATATAGCAGCATCTGTTACTAATGGAGCATCATGGCTGTCATAGATAAGTGCAGAAAGTAGGAGGCAAAATTAGCAGCACAACAGTTAAACAGAAAGCTTTCTGATGGAATGGTACATCAAAACACACATAGCTTTGAAGAATAAGAATGAAACGGAACAAAAAAAGTAGGAATTAATACAGAAGAGAGATTATTTTCTCTCCAGTTGTTTCTTCGTGCTTTTTTCACCTATACAGGATATTTGCCCCTCAGTTTGACTCCCAAGCCTCAGATAAAGAAAAAAGACAGGTGTGCAGGGGAGTTATTACAGAGAGTCTAAGAAGTTCAAGAACCCAAAACTGTGTTTTATAAGTTATTCTATTGCTGGAGGACAATTTCATTTCTTGAACAGATAAAATCACTGCCAATTACCATCCCTTATAACTTAATATGAAACACATTTAAACTAAACTTTATTTAAAATTATTTTGAGACCCCACTAAATCCCTCATCATGCTGATCAGTATGATTTTCTTTTGTTGCCAGCTGGAAAGAAATAAACATATTGACAAAGTATGTATTCCAAATGCAATAAAATTACACAGATAAATATCTGTCAGAATGGCATTTACGCAGATGCTGTTTGTCTTAGTTCCACATCACAATTCAACCACAGAGCAAAAGTAAATTGGACATTGCTTATTCCTCTGAATTGAGAAGAAACAGTGACTTTAAGTTAACTTAAATTGTAAAGAACTGGAAAAAAAAGAAACGCATTGTTTGAAGTACACATTTCAAATGTATACATCAAACTATATACAAAGTATATACTTTGAAATCTTCTTTCTTTTTTTTTTTTTTTGTCAAAAGAGTTATTTCCAGTCTAATGAATGCCATATTAATAATTTTTATAAGCAAAATTTTTTTATTTCCAAATACTTAGGATAAGGATAAAATCACCTGCAATGAGATGCTGTCCTTCAAAGCCCTCAAAGAGGATGCTGGGTAGTAGCTATATTTCTCTCTTACAGACTCTATACTTTTCTAAAGGAGCTTCTGGACTCCATGTCTATTAAAAGATTTTGGAAATGTCCAATATTCAGTTTACAAATGCCTTTTAGAAATAACTTATGCAGAAATCTTAATTTACTTTTTCTCAGTACAAAACCTTCTTTCTACAAGAGCACAAGGGTCTCTAAAGGCTCTGTGACATAAGAGCAAAAGAAATATGTCAAATGTCTGAAATCATCGAAGCCATGGTACTAGTTCTCTATGTCTTGAAGAAACACCTGATTCTGTCTAATACTAACCATCCCATTAGTACTTTTCAGCTACTTTAATCACACATTCAACATCTATGAAGTTCTTAAACCAATTAATATTTAAACAAATATAAGTATGTTAAAATATATTTTTATCATTATCAATGTGACTTTTTGAAACTAGTAAATTTTAGCTCAGAAACAATGGTGTGTTTTCAAACCAATTTGAGATTTTATCACTGACATTCTGTGACCAATACAATATTAACATAAAAATAAATTGACCTGGTCCCAATCTGTGTTCCTTTCATGATCTTCAGGATAACCTTTCAGATATTCCCCTTTTGTATGATTTCCTTTGACTGGAATATTTCTGAATCCAATATCTCTGACTGCTGTACTATAACGTCTTCTTTTGTGACTGTGAAATTGTCCATTTACAGGGCAGGTCTTTCTGGCTGCAAGCACATTTAGTAGTTGTTCCAGTTCTAGTAATTCATTAGAAAACAAATAAGTTACCATGGGAAAATATACACTTAAAAAGATAAAATCACAAGTAATTGTTAAAATTTCATTGGTTTTAACATGAATTCAACCCTTCATTTTAACACTTTTTACCTCCTCTGTTTGGTACCATACCTGATTTCTGCTTTACACCTCTAGAAGCTCAAGACACCTATATACTTTTAAAGTTGTTTTAAACCATACTTAATATAACTTTTTAAAAGTGCTTTGAAAAGCTTGCAAACTGTTGCTGTTAGCAGTTGCCACAAAAAAAGGAAAAGAGATGTCTTACAAAAAAACTTTAAATCTGTAATAGGCCCCTGAGTTGATAGTTTAGCTTCTTAGAGTGATAAACATGCTGAATCTTTTACGGAACTTGATAGCTGCTATTAACACCTGTGCTTTCTATTTTATTTTCTTTTTAATTATTATTATCTTTGACCACTTGGAACTCTCCTATGCTTCTATTTATGATTAAGTAGCATTTCCGATCCATCTAGCAATAGAGCTCCCAAAGAAAATAAACTTTTCATATTCCAGACTCACTGGGTATTAAGATTAGTATGTGATTATAGAAGCACAAACCATAAAGACGTTTTCAGGTACAGCAAGCAAATATCAGAGAGTATACGATCACAGTATAGTGGTCTGTACCTATTTCACCTCTGCTGGGGGTACTGCTATATTGAGGTGTGCGTGACTGAAGTGTCTAGCCTGGCTGCTGTACATGAATTATCCTATCTGCGCTTAAATGAGTCTCGCAATGTCTAAAGATCTGCATAAAGAAGAAATGTAAATGGGACTTCTGTGAACTCTGCTCTCACAGCTAGACTGTCACTCTCAGAGCTCTCTTGGGTAGTTCAGACTGTGCTGAGCAATTAATAAATTATTGTGACAGTACACATTTAATGATCTCAGTAGCAATTAGTTTTATACCTCTTTGAGATTTATAAAAATATGAAGTTCTTTTCCTAAACTTATTTTTAAATTTAGAGCAGACTACTTAACATCCCTAAAATGAAATAGCATTTAAATCTAAAATTGAGTGTATAAGGTCCTTTAGGCATTTAAAGATGGTTTACATCAAACGTGTTGCAGAAGGCAAGGAATAAATAGCTTACCTGTCACTTGGAGTTCAGTGGTACTGTTTAGAGAACTGAAAATATATTTTATAAAGAACTCTGGGGATGGCAAACTTGCTTTCCCCATGCAGACTCCTTGGAGAGCCAGAGTAATGATTAAAGCAGCAAGGCGTGGAAGAGTGTTTTCATCAGCACCATCTTTGTCCATTATATCGGCATTTTTCTCCAGAGTACTCACATCAACACACTGAAATCAGGAGAAAACTACATGAAGAGAACCCTAGAGAGCTCCATTTAGATAATCAGAGTGACAGGAGGAGAAAATGGAGAAAGCAGAAAAAATACCAAGATTAAAGCTGTGACAGCAAATGAGAAACAGGACACTTTCAGGAGAACAGATATAAACAAAAAATCCTGGAATTTAACGCAATATATGGGGAAGAAGTACAGCCCTTCATCCAGGTTACTTTTGCTGTTATTTTCATGCTGCTTCTTTTATTCCTGTGCTCCTCTTCAATTGCACCTAGATCGACATCCAGATAGTGGCAGAAAAAGGAGGAATTTTTGTTAAGGTACAATAAATTGGCTCAAATATAGACTTTAACTCTTTTTATCAAGAATTCTCCCTATGTTTTTAGCTCCCTATCTATTAAATGGAATCAATAATTTGCTATGTGGCAGCTATCTGGAAAGATACCCTTCTCCAGGTAAAGGATGACTTCCAGCTGGGTGACTACACAGGAGCAGCAGACACTTGTGTACCCTCGTGCCTGGACATGCACAGGTCTGAAGTGAGAAAGCAGCATAAAGCCCTCTCAGTTGTCTGGAAACGCATCCCTGCTTTCTTCCATTTTTGCCCACCTTGTTTATTTTCATCAAAATTGGGGTTTGAGGAAGAAAAAAGAAAACAACCAACCAAACAAACTAAAACCTTAACTTGGCAAACATTATCTGAATTGAAAAGTCAACTAGATAAGCCAGTAAGTTTTACACATACTCATCTCTCTCTATATATGCCTTAAACACTGCAGAGAGGAGGCTGGCATTTCTTTTCAGGTCCATCCATTGCACATTCAAATTTCCACAACCTACATTTCATCTCTCATTTCAAATAATATATGACTGAGAAGATGCTTTCTGTGAAATTAAAACATATAAAGATCCACTAAAAATGCTTTTAGTACCATGCATCATTGTCTACTTACCTTAACTCAAACGTTGTGATTCAAAGCATTAGACTGCAATGTTTTGAGTACCTTACATAAAACCCCCTCTTGCTTTATGACTGAGCGATGGTATCAGTTACTGAACAGACTTGACAACTGATTATACTGCCAGCATAAACAAACAGATCACACAGTAAAGCACTTTATGGATTGTTATTCTATCTTGACATGCCAAATACCCACCGATGGCTCTTTACAGTTGCCCAGATACCATTGGAGTTCTTGGAAATCAGCACATTCACCAAGACTCATAACCAAAAGTACTGGTCAATGAATGATTTATGATAGGAAATGGTCTCACAAAGAACACAGAAAGACGAACTGGAGGTCCTCAATATTCTGCTGCACAGCCAGGACTCCTAGCCATCTTCTGTGTAGGAAACTTTACTAGAGAATGGTGTAAATTATGATCTAATTATATATAAAAGGAAAAGGCAAATTCAAATCTTGCAATAAACCAAATTTAACAGTATATTACAAACAGATCTCAGGGGTTTCTCAGGAGGTCAACCTATACTTTAGGAGTTATCTAATTTAGCAAAAATTTGTTTTATTGCCCATTACAAGGAAAACAGCTTTTTTTAGACAGTGAACCTTGCAATATTATCCTATTATTTTATAGACAATACTTGAGGTAAGGAATAATAAAGGTGACAAAAATCGCTTCATGTTGCCTGCCTTAAAGAGGATGGGGATTTTGCTGGATATACCCAATAAGCATTAAAAAAAAAAAGTTTGAATTTAAGCTTATCTGTATGAGTCGCCATACAAGGCACATTCTTGCGCATAGATAATTAGTCACAACTGTACGTGTCTCAGCTGTAGGAAGCCATAATACCTTTGGACAGATTCCTTATTCCACCCTGCTTTGGCTGGACATGGAAGTGCAGGGGTTGGCAAGGATTTAATCACTGCAAAATGATTCATCGAGCCAGATCAGTTTTGGAACGTTTATGTATACCATTTGAATACTAGCTAGTATATTTATACTAATGAATACAAGAGGTGAGAAAGCTTTTTCTGCCTTTGAAGCCAAGTGCAGGTCTTACATCTACGCAGCTATGCTCTTTTCCATCTGACTTAAGCTGGGTAACTGTATCTAAATTGCCTTTTGGGAACAGTTCCTAATATGCACTATCTCCTCAACCATTTGTCAGCAGGCTCTTGAAGTTCACATGCCAGAAGGAAGTCAAGGAGAAAGATAGCATTAAACAGCACATGCAACAACAGACTGATGTTCAGCCTATGTTCTCCTACTGCTACTTACCAGTTTTCTGAAGGACCGTAACACTGACACAATGTCTGAACTAGCATAAAGACACTACATCAGTAATAAATATAAAGCTGGTTTTATGTTTTTGTTACCTGGGTTTCAGAAGTTTTAAAATGTTGCCTTACTGCAGCCAAAATATCTTCGGTCTCATTCCGTGAAAAATAATAAAAGTCTTCATCGTGTCTTAAATTAAGCATACTCTGTAGGTAAAACTTATAATCCTTATTACTCAAGCTGAATTCTGAAGAGCATGCATCTCTATGATGAAGAATGTAGTAGAGAAGAATAAGAGAAATTCTCTCAAATACTTCTTCGCTGAGATAGTCTTCTAAATTTCCACCAGCTATTAGTAATAAAGCATCTGGTTCAAGGCACTGCAACAAAATAAAAATAAATGGAAATTCAACTCAAGCAACACATTCCCAATCATCTGCCAATACAGTGAGAGAGGAAAACAGGATAATTCAACTCTTATATTAAAGGAACTGAACCGAAGACTACACAGCAGCAAGCTGATGGAATGCCAGGAGGAGGGTGCAAGTAACTCACTGCAGTTCTATAGTGGCAAGATCACACTGTTGTTTTCCAAATCCCCTTGTGTTTTAAAGAAATGGCAAGTATCAGAGGGATTTAAGATTTACTACAAACCAGGATTAATTGATCAATCATTGTAGCAAACTAAAAGCCTTCAACTGGCTTCAACAGCTTATATTTCCAGTTATAAATATATTAGATAAGCACTAGGGCTATTAAAAATTTCAATTGTGGATTCTATATGCATTTATAAGACAAATACTGTATCTGGGCTATAGATAATTTATGGTATGTAAACACAAATTATATCATATTCAATGCAATGTTAAGAGACTTAGTTGACCCTACAATTATACAGTTATTTCTATTTTTTGTCAATGAATTCTGTTAACTGGAAAAATTTGGTCCTGTGCAGAGAGTCTGCACAAAGTCTCAATATCATTTAGTTCTCCGGATGCGTTTCAAGAGGTTCTGAAATCATAATCTTCTGTAGTGCAGGTTTTCTGTCTGAGCACAGATTTTTTAAGACATATATTATTAAATATGTATATAAATTTTGCAATTTTTCTTGGTATGGACACTTTCTGGAAACTTTTGCCAGCTTAAGCAAAAGTTGGTCTATGGCATGCTATGGGAAGTAAGATGCTGAGTTTTAGAATAAAGAATCTTTCTTGAAGAGATCCTGTGACTAATTTCATACATTGTGTAGCTGTTTTATTCCAACTGGCTCCTTTCCCAGCATGTTATAGGCATGCAAGCTAATCATAAAATCATAGAATCATAGAATAGTTAGGGTTGAAAGGACCTTAAGATCATCTAGTTCCAACTCCCCCCTGCCAGGGGCAGGGACACCTCACACTAAACCATGCCATCCAAGGCTATGTCCAGCCCATCCTTGAACACTGCCAGCAGTGGAGCATTCACAACTTCCCTGGGCAATCAATTCCAGTGCCTCACCACACTTACAATAAATAATTTCTTCCTCATATCCAATCTAAACTTCTCCTGTTGAAGTTTGAACTGATTACCCCTTGTCCTATCACTACAGTCCCTCATGAAGAGTCCCTCCCCAGCACCCATATAGGTCTCCTTCAGATGCTGGAAGGCTGCTATGAGGTCTCCATGCAGCCTTCTCTTCTCCAAGCTGAACTACCTCAACTTTCTCAGCCTATTTTCTTACAGGAGGTGCTCCAGTCCCCTGATCATCCTCATGGCCCTCCTTTGGATTTGTTCCAACAGTTCCATGTCTTTTTTATGTTGAGGAGACCAGAAATGCACACAATACTCCAAGTGAGGTTTCATGAGAGCAGAGTAGAGGGTAATCTCAGCTATTATTGTAAAACAGCCAGACTACATTTCAGAGAACAAATTATAACTCATGGTGGAACCATGGGATGATTAAAGCAGTACTTTAATAAATTCATGAATCCTGACAGAATCTATTTTGTCAGACTTAATTTTTTGTGCCTGGAAGCATGATGTTTTGGTTGGTGTGTCTCACTTTGTATGTTAGTTCATTTTCCTATACAGAACCTGAGTAGAATCAATTGCATTCTTGTTCAGAAAAAAATGTTCCCTGAAGAAATTGAGGGAACTGCTGCTTTTCAATAGAAACAATTCTAACAAAAATTCTCACAAACAATCTAAACAAGATCTATAATTCTTTTCTTAATGCATGTCTCTGAGCATTAGTGTTTGGCCCAGGAGGAATATAGCCATCCTGTATTCTGTCCCCAAGGCCCGCAAGTTAGTCAACTGGTCTTTTCAAAAACTCAGTAATACTAAAGTAAACATACAGCATGTCACGGAAGATTTTCAGACTTCTATAGCATTTGAAAACCCAAGAAGGATGAATTGTAATCACTGAGGCTGGTGTTCACTCTTGCAAGGAAAATGACTGGAAAGGACATTGCTAGTTGAAAGGAAGCAGGTTCATTGCAAAAGATACAGCTACCTCATAGTATATTGATACCCCTTAGAGGATAAACCTTAGGGAGATATCGAGAATATAAATTGCTTCATCACTGGTTATTTTGCTGTTACTAGTATTTTACAGCTAGAACTATCTGCATGACATTGCTTTACAAATGCTTATTTGCTGGGCAATGAATCTGAGTTTCTTCCAGTTAAGAGGCCAAAAGTTAGAAAACAATATCTTTCTGCTGTAAGAAATACGTGACTTTTGTTCATAGGAGATAGAAAAAAAGACATGCCCAAAGGATCTTAGGGCCAATATATAACTAGAAACCAAAAACTGATCTAAAAGAGTGTTAAGCTTCACTGCTTTTAAACACCCATTGGAGATATCATTAACAAAAAGAAACCTGAAAACAGTCATGTACTGTGACCAGAATCCTGGATTTACAAGGGAAAGCTGAGTCAGAAATCAATTTGTTATTTTCAACAAGTATGGGAAAGAAAATGCCAAACTAGGATGGGGCATTCTTTTTCTAGTGTTTATGATCTTGAAGGATAGTGCTTCTTCTACATTTTTTTCTATCTTGGTTTACCAAATCATCATGGAAGATTTCATCACGGTGCTATGTGGGCTGCATGTGACTGAAGATATTATCTCTCCCTCATGGATTTTCCATAGAGAATTGTGATCTTGTGGCACTGTCAGTGCAGAATGTGAACAGTCCTACTGACACAGCCAACACTGGGAAGTACTGAAAATGGTGAAAGTCCTCAAATTCTTTCTCCAGGAAATTTCCAAGATGAAGCCTGCACAGAGTGGAAGTCCTTACCAAAGCTATATAGTTTCATTTCCTTCCAAGAACACAGAGTGCATACTGACTACAAATACATCACAAATACATGAAAAAAAAATATAACAATCAAGAGAAGTGAAACTAAGGAAGAGAGCAAGAGGCCTAGACTCCTGCTTTGTGAAGTTTAGGAAGACTCTATACCCATTACTTTTTAATACATTCTCAGGTTTTGATCTGGGTCCGTATATGGTGCACATCCATTGCCTGAATGTGCAAAGTGAAAAACCGCATGATCTTCTTCATGAAAGTTGCCCATTTAGGGAACAACAACAGGCACTTGCCTTATTTATGTAAAAAATTCACATTGTGGTTAATATGATAAGTGGGAGCATTTGCAGAAAGGGACAGTTAAGCAAGTAGATTTCTACTGCAAGAGAGGAAAAGTTCTCCATTACATTGGCTTGGCAGATTGCCATGAATAGTATACTGTGAAATCATTCACTTTTTTGACCATCCTCATAATTCTGATAGAAAATGACACTCTGGTAATAATAGGTCACTGAACAATGTCAGAGTTAGAGTAACATTAATCAAAGCCAAGACTGACCAAGCCCACTGTAGTCCCTTTAGCAAAGTTGCTCACTCACCAATGTCTCCATTCTACCAGGACCTATGATCTTATTAGACTTGCTCCTTTCTTTGTCAAGTGGGGAATCAGTTCTGAAAATATTCTGAACTCAACTAGACAAAAAAACCTCTGTGAAGTTGTACCCTGGACTTTTTGCAGTTTCAGTTTGGATTTGTAGATTCATTGTTCTGCCTTTGATTTTCCTTGACCTGAACTGCTTACCAAAACCCTCCCCTAAATCTTAACTATTTCAGAGAAGTTGCCCATAAATCTGAGAAAACCCAGAGTGGGTTTGACTTTTTATGATCTAAAATACAAAAGAAAAAAAAAGTGGCAGAATTGGTCACCAGTTTTTACATATGTATTTCCAGAGTGTAAATTCTCTGTGTTCTAAATTCAAGCTTTCACAGTTAGATCAAGGTAAAGATCTTTGTTAGATAACCCAATTTTTTGTCGCTAACTTTTAAAGGAAAATTATTAGTGTTATGCAACTGAAACACAACGTTTTAAGGGAATGCCTGTCATGTTTGGAATACTTCTTTAGAAGCTCAAAAATTAAGTAACAATGAAAATAAATAACAACAGAATGAAATTATTAAAGCAGGGACAACTTCCTGCTGCAATAGTAAGCCCTTTGCATGTTTAGGTTTTATATTCAGGAGAGTATCAATCCAATAAATAATTTTCAGACTCACTGACGATCCTGTAAATATATCCCTCATTAATTGAAGCACTAACCAGATTACAGTCCTCTTGCATGCCATAAATCCGCTGCGGGCACTCAGTTTTCTCCAGTAACATTTTGACCAGTTCTTGTGAATGGTTCATGTGGAGCTCAGTGTTGTCAGCTGAAAGAACGCGTAATACTTCCATCAGATAGCCTCGGCTGGGAGCATAGCTGCCATTGTGCCCATGCTCTTCCCCAAGCTGTCCTTCAGCAATGAGCACGCTGAATATGAAAGCGGAACATACCATCCCAAGAGCTGGGTGCTTGTTCAGAAAACACATCTCCTTTTCCTGCAATGTGTGGTCTGCACTGAATGTTGGATAGTTGTCTGCACTTCACAGCTCAAACTTGAAACCTGAGGAATCTGAATGGTAAAGGGGGGAAAAAAAAACAACCCTTTAATTAGTGTGAATGCAATATGTTTGCAAGGATTTATTAATTGGTCGGCTAAGCTGATTTGCAGTGACAAGCTGGTTTTGAACAACAGGGAGCCTGTAAGGGCTTTACGGCCCAGAACAGCAGGAAACTAAGACGACCATGGCCTTAAAACTTCTGTAGAATCACCAACAAGAGATTGACTCAAAGTGCCCTTCTCTCTTCCTTAAAGTGTATTGTTTTCATCTCAGTGCTATGATATTGCACTCACTAACAATCCTCTTCAGTAAGAAAAGGAAAATACAATAGCTTTCACTTTCTTTCCATTATGAAGCAGGGGTTTAGTAGCAAAAAAAATAGCTTTAAATAAAGATTACTAGACTAATTCTGATACGAATGTGCAGTAATTATGTTACACGAAAATGATATGGAGAGGTTTTATTTTCAATACACTTTACCAGTGTTACCAAACTCTAAGTACACAACACAAAATAGGGATGAACAGGATGTATGTAAAAATGTGTGATATTTTATGATCTTATGAAAGAGTTACAAAACTGATGCCATCATTTCATTCACAGAACTTGATAAACAAGACAAACACACCAAGTTTAACTTGTTAACTCTAGATGTAAAAGACATTTTGCACTGTAACTCTATCTTGTCACTATCTTTCCTAATATACCATCACCTCTGCTTTAATAATAATCTATCTCAATATTAAAAAGCAAGAAATATAAAACAGTTTCACTTCTGTTTTCCACAAAGAAGTTTTGATTTTATTCATGGGCAGATGCTGGCAGTGACATACATTTTCAGATTATAATGTACATGTGTTAAACAGCACACATAAGTTCAGATTCTTTTAACTATAATATGATATGTGTGTGTCTTATTTTAATGACAACTCTGCAAATCAAGTATTGAAAAAGAAAAAAGAACTGCTGAATTCAAGTTGGCATTCACTCAAATAAAAGTTAGTATGTTTTTAGAAGCTAGGAAATCTTTTGGTATTTAGATATATTTCACTGTCAGAGGTTAGGAATATGCATCTTTGTTATGAGGAAGCACTTTTTTCTAAATGTTATTTTCTTACCTTCTGAAGGGAAAAAGAATGCTTGTGTATCTAGCTTTGTGGCCTTCTGAATCCTTAGAAGTATTTTAGCTGCTGGAAGTCCAATGTTTTTAAAATTCCTTGATGGTGCTCTGGAAGCTGGAGAGGATTAGTTTATTGCTGCCTTGAAAAGTTTTCAGTTGCTATGGAGAGAGCTGTTCTTAAGGTAACAATGGAGGTGGATAGGAATTCGAATATGTTCTTCTTGGCAAGTTCTAAGCATCGTGTTATTGAATGGATTTCACATATTTCAGTCGTTATCATTTTATGTAAACAGACTATTTCAGCAGTGCGAGATGTACAAAATCTGTTGAAGAATGTATTTCGTTATGATGGATAATACATGCAAGCACTATTTTCTACATTACTACATTAGCTGATCAATTCTACAACAAGCCTGACTTTTTTTTTTTTTTTTTCATGAAAACATTAATTTTTTTTGGAGACAGTAAAATAGAAGGGAAATAGAAACATTTTCAAGTACCTCCATAGAAAAATGATACTTTCCTTTGTGAAACACTCTCTGCAGAGAACAGGCTCTTTCATCCCCATTTATTCTGTGCCACATTTGCAACAATTAAAAAGCTGGGATAGCTCAGACTTCAGTGAAAAAAATTTCTTCCACCCACTCAGATTTTCCTGAGAGATGCAGTTACAAAGTCAACATTTACGGCACCATGCCATTACAAGAGTATTGCATAGGCAGTTGGTTAAAGCTGTCACGTCTGACAGTTCTCCACAGCAACAGGTACACCAGTCATAGCCCTCTCCCACCTTCCAAACCTTCAGTGCAGTAAATGAAGAATTAGTGTCTCAGTTGGCTCAACAGTAGAGCAGTAAGCCTGTAGTAATAGAAACATCATAATTCCCTTTAAAGCTACATTGACAAAAAATCCCAAGTTATAAAGTGCCAGCAATATTTCTTACAAGGTGGTGAGCTTAAAGGGAACAGCCTTGTTTTAGTAAGGCTGAGAACTGGCAACTGATACTCACTATAAAAGAAAGAAAAAAAATAAACTGACAACACCAGTTTGAGGGAAATGAAAAATGTAAACAAATATTCTCAAAAGTTCATGGAAGTATGTTCAAACTCTTGCTTGACCAAGACTCAGCGCTTTAAAAATCAGTCCTACTAATAGATACTCAAGCACAAAAAACACTTCATATTTGTGTCAAAGTATTTTTCATTTTACTTAATAAGTTACAAAAGCTATTTATCAAATTTTGCCAAATATGCAATTTCATGCAAACAAGAATTACAGAAATCTTCGTCTCCAGTATTTATTTTTATATAAATGACTGAAAAGCAGAAACACATGATAATGTCTATCTCCACTAGCTTTTATATAATTTGCTCTGTGAATCAAAGCTAACTATGTCCAGGCTTGTTCCACTAATAAAAATATTTCCTCAGATAATGAGGGAATAGCTTCCAGCATTTAATTCCAGGGATTGCTCAATCACCAAACAGAATATGTTTATCTGTGTATAACTTGGTGTTTTGTATGTAATTACAGATTGAAACGAAGAACTCATTCTATGCAATTAAAGTGTACAAAGAGAGGGTGAATTGTTTCAATTTATTGAGAGAAGCTAGCATTTAAAAATGCATTTGATGATTTATAACTACTGAAAGCTGCTGAGAGATTTACATAGTACTGGCTATATCTTACGTTAACATTTATATTACAGTCACGGTAAAATAAAAGGGAAAGCGTTCAGCGTATTAAAATGATAATTACTGGTACAGGGTATTATGGCTGATTTCAAAGGAGAATTCACTTCCCTTTTCAAGTGTTGCAAACCTCCTCTAGCTTGTAAATGAGTTTCTCAGTGGCGGCAAAATCACTGATGGTGACTCAAGCCTCAACCTCTGCTTTTACCCCTGACATGAGAGCACAACCTGTGCTTTTCTATCACTGTCAAAGAATTATACTGTCTACACATTAGCATTTGGATTGCTACTTTTGAAGTAATTACTAACATCAATTGCTATGTCCTTTTATCAAACCCTTCATCAGTATTAGCATTTTTCCCTTACCACCTACCCATCCTGATGTGCCAACTGATCAAATGGAGCAACGGTAATAACAGAGCCGTGCAGTTAGAAGACTATTAGAAGCTCACTAAGATACAGATAGAGAAATCCTTAGTACAGGTTAATGTCTTAAAACCTCCCGAAGCACCTGCCACTCTTACTGTCTCTTATGTGGCTTGTAATGTTTGCTCCTAAGTCCCCGCTATTTTGGTTCAAATTCAATTGCATGTCATTCAGTGATTTTTATTAAAGGGGGGAAAAAGTCAATGCATAATTCCTATAAGCCAGTGACCCTCTGCTTAAAACAGAATGATAAAATCCTTGGAAGAAAGAGCCCTCAGAAAAACTGAAGAACTGGGGTAACTTGAATTAGCTCACCATTCTAACATGACAAAGACTGCATATGGCAAAACCAGAGGCATGGTGAACTTCCTGATTAAATAAGCAAATGAAACCTTATTTTTATTCCATTCTAGGCTTAATTAAGGACCTTGGCATGGTCATACATGGATCTGAGCTCAAGAATTTACAGAGATAATCCAGACATTTTTAATCATTTTATCAGTTACCATGCAGGTATACTTGCAAGAGAGTAACTGATTGCTGATAGGCATAGGTAACACAAGAAACACAGTAAGAAGTAGAGTGGCAAAAATGGGAACTTCTAAACAATTTTTATTTTCATTTCATAGAATCATAGAATAGTTACAGTTGGAAAGGACCTCAAGACCATCTAGTTCCAACCCCCCTGCCATGAGCAGGGACACCTCACACTAAACCTTGCCACCCAAGGCTATGTCCA
>JASSUY010027005.1:0-27576 GCA_032466535.1 Forpus xanthops | reverse complement strand
GGAGGAAGTTCTTTACTGTGAGGGTGGTGAGGCACTGGAATGGGTTGCCCAGGGAAGTTGTGAATCATAGAATAGTTAGGGTTGGAAAGGATCTTAAGATCATCTACTTTCAACCCCATTGCCATGGGCAGGGGCACCTCCCACTAAACCATGTCACCAAAGGCTATGTCCAACCTGGCCTTGAACACTGCCAGAGATGGAACATTCACAACTTCCCTGGGGAACCCATTCCAGTGCCTCACCACCCTTACAGTAAAGAATTTCTTCCTCATATCTAATCTAAACTTCCTCTGTTTAAGCTTGAACCCGTTACCCCTTCTCCCCTCACTACAGTCCCTCATGAAGAGGTCCTCCCTAGCATCCCTATAGACCCCCTTCAGATATTGAAAGGCTGCTAATGAGGTCTCAGCACAGCCTTCTCTTCTTCAAGCTGAGGAGCCCCAACTTTCTCATCCTATCTTCATATGGCAGGTGCTCCAGTCCCCTGAACATCCTCGTGTTTTTTTTTATGTTGAGGACACCAGAACTGCACACAATACTCCAAGAGAGGTTTCACAAGAGCAGAATAGAGGGTCAGGATCACCTCCTTTGACCTGCTGGTCACGCTGCTTTTGATGCAGCCCAGGATATGGTTGGCTTTCTGAGCTGAAAGTGCACACTGATGGCTCATGTTCATTTTCTCGTTGACCAACACCCCCAAGTCCTTCTCTGCAGGGCAACTCTAAATCTCTTCTCTGCCCAACCTGTAGCTGTGCCTGGGATTGCTCTGACCCAGGTGTAGGACCTTGCACTTGTCACGGTTAAACTTCATCAAGTTGGCATCAGCTCACCTCACAAGTGTGTCAAGGTCCCTCTGGATGGCATTCCTTCCCTCCAAAGTATCAACCAAATACACAGCTTGGTATCACTGGCAAAGTTGCTGAGGGTGTGCTCAATTCCACTGTCCATGAATTCTCCATCCCTGGCAGTGTTCAAGGCTGTGTTGGACAGAGCCTTGGGTGACATGGTTTAGTGTGAGGTGTCCCTGCCCATGGCATGGGGGTTGGAACGGAGCAATCTTATGCTCCTTTCCAACCCTAGCTATTCTATGATTCTATGAAAAGCAAAGGCCATTTAACCACTTAAATAAAAGGAGTGTGTTTATTAGTGGGTCACAGCATAGATTCAAGGAGACATGGCCCCGTGTTAGAGTAGGTGAGAACATGACAAATTTTGCTTGAAACTTGCTACATTTTCATTCCATGAGCTGTAGGGAGTAAGTACTTTTTTCACAATTTGTCACTTGAAATTATTCTGCAGGTGCATTTCACTGAGAACCAGGAAAGTGTAAAATCCTCTCTAAAATGTTGCCATTGAACGTGAATATTCTTATTTGATATATCAAATTTAATCAACAGCTAAATGGTTTGAACTATCACTTTTAAGCAGTTTGTTTACCTCTGAACAATTGCACATTCAAGTATGTTTTCCTGTATTTTTCTCCTTTCAAATGGAAGAGATAATGGTAAGCTCAACTTAATGTCTCCAATTGATAGGTGAATAAGCGTTGCTTAAAATGAGAGATGAATGAAAACACTCAGTAATTTTTATTCTATAAGCAATGATTGGTGTAATGACCAAGATTTCTTCTCTTCTATGAATCAAAATCTTAGTAACTTCCAAAAGAAGGGAAAAGCCTCCAACTGATTTTCCACTAACTTCCATTTGAGTGTTCTTGAACGTTACAAAACTTTCCCAGGAATTTTGTGGCAAGAGGCCACATGTTCAGGCATATCACCAGATGTTTTCATTCCAAATATAAAAAAATGGTGACAGTTAACTGATTAAGTTCTGACCTCTTTGAAAATATGTTTATGAATATTTTCCGAAACTCTGAAAATAATCTTCCAACATGAGGTGCTAGAGGCATCTGTAAAGGACCCAGAAAACTAGGCTACATTCCTGATGGGTATTTTTGTTGGTTGGTTACTTTCCAGAGCTATTCCACAGGGTGAGATAAAGGAGGCCACACAAAACTGACACAGATTAGACCATGCAATGATTGTAACTTTGTGACATTCTGCAGAGTTTTTGATCCTCTTCATCCTTTCTGTTTGAAATTGCTTACAGAATTAATGCAATTTGCATCAATGAAAACACGTACGTGCTTTGAGAGCAATAGCATTGCATCTCCACAACTCATTAGGAATTAAAACCCCATGCATTCAAAATAACGTGCAAGTAAAACTTGCATTTAAAACTGTACTGGTACATAATTATCCTGTTTACAGTCTTCCCTACAGCTTTTCTCACAAAAAAATGTAGATTTGGATTCTAACTGGAATAAAAATGCCAGAAAGCTTTGGCAAGGGGACGGTTGTTGCATACTTAGGGATATTGCATGGAGAAAGAAATGTGTTTGTAATTAGGGGAACACAGAACAGTTCTGATTACATCTAAGAAAAGCCAAATAGAATAATTTTCTGAAAGACAGACTATGTAAGCTTAGGTGGATGAAAACTAAACTTGCACTGAAGTAATTAAAGGAAGTACACAGGTTCTTACAAAGTTGCTTTAACAGACCATCTATTTTACAGTCTTCTATAATCCATTTCTAGTTTTGTTCTTGAATTAAAACATACACATTCTTTGTCCTGCAAAAACTTTGACCAGTTTTCTCTCAAAATCTGTGACTAAAGGTTACAAAAAGCTAGAAGCATATTCTGCTAAACATAGGGGTAATCTATTGAACTCAGTGGTCAGTAAATAAATGTGATTGAGCATGTTGTATTTTTAAGTTTCCAAACACTTCAATTTTGAGAAAGACTTAAATGGAGAGTAAAGTGCTGCTGCTTAGTTTCAAAATAAGGTTTTCTACCTGATCTTTGAAATCCAGGTATTTCTAAAATATGTCACTGCAAAAATATTCTAAAACACTCAGCCTGACTACAAAGTGTTAGACTGTTCAGTTTCACAAACTTCTGCTTTGAGCCCCAAAAGTTGTACAAGCGAACCTGGTGAACCTCCAGAATGAAACTAACTTAGATCCACTGACCTAGTAATGCCACAGAAATGTCTGCATAAGGATTATCTTTGCAAAATATAAGTTCTGCTTGAGTGATGTCTGTTGCCTTTTACATCTGACCAGCAAGCAGGTTGCATGAAACTTGAGGCTGGCCAGAAACTAGTATTTTAAGATGGTTTGAGAAAGCTAAAGCTTCTAACTGAGTTCCTCACAGCATTCTTTGCCTTGACATGAGACCATACTTTATTGGCACACAGCACTAACAGATGTGGTACTATAGTTTAATTTGCTATGAATAGCCAAGTTTCATCAAAGCACTATTATTCTCAGAAAATGCCGGAGACTGTTAAGAACTTGACTTTTCAAAATGTGCTACTCAGGCCTGACTTCTTCCAGTTACCAATTTTCCTAATGATTATCTTATCATTAAGAATTTCAGGTCCTTGTTGATGAGCATGGTGACCAAAAACCTTCTGAGCCCTATGTCTGCTGTACCCACTCACTTGCTGAATGTGCAAAGCAATGAAACCATTCCTTTTAGAATGAATGAGTGAGGCAAAGGAAAATGACAACATTTCAGAAAAAAAAAATTAATAGAGCCGTTATTCTTGAGCACTGTCCATGTTCTTGAACACAGTTCCATGTCAGCACCTGTAACTGCTCTAGAATTTTAATCCATATTCATAAGAAAAAAATTCCCATCACATTTATATACATAAATGCAGAAGATTTTTTACAGAGCAAATGGCAGAATTGGAAAAAGAACAAGACTCATGCTCTTCCAACGCAGACGTTTGCTTTGTATATTTGTTGAAGTCAGGCAGGTAATATTTATGTCCCTGGAAAAAAAACATGTCTAAACCAAGATTTTGAAACACCTTCTATTCTTATCTCCCTCAGAATCATATCTCCTCATAATCAATAGCATAAAGGGACACACCAACCCTAGATATTAAATCCCCAAATCCTACATGCATTCTTGTGAATGAACTTCACCTGTGTAAGTAATTCTTGCTACAAATTAAGGTCTTTTACACTGACATTAGGTACCAAACCTGCAATCAGGTAAATTTGTTATGACTTCCTTGAAGGATGTTATGGTGTGAAAGCATATAATTTCAAGAAAAAGTTGTTATACTTTAGGAACACTTCTTTAAAGCATGCTCCTAGAGTTTTCCTCTTGCACAACACATGCTTATTTCTCATTGCAAGTCTATCCAGTATCACTGGGCATAGAGTGCTCCCAGTTCTCCACCTAGAAAGGAGAATCATGGAGGTAAGCGCCACCCTTATATTGCTGTTCAAATGCTACGAACCAGACAAAATTTGTGGTATTTTAGGACTGTTATAGCTTAACTTCTGTGTTGACAGAATCTTTCTGTACTCCGTGCGATAATAACATATCTTTGGAAAAACATCTTTTTTTAAGGTATTTTTGAGGGTTACCTGTACAATATATGGTATGCATTGCTGTTATTTTTCTCATTCTTGCAGCAACCATGACATTAGCTGGTGGAATCGTCACTATGTGGTATAAAGGTCGATTGCTATAAAGATGTTTTCCAACAGTTGTGATTACTTTAAAGGATATACTGTAAGGCATTTGTCTGTAAATAATTACAAGCTCATATAAACTCACCATTTGTTTTAATCAGTCAACCATACTAATCTCCTTCTCTCAGTGTTCTTTTTTCTGCTTTAGTTTTTTGAATCTTAACTGCTGATAACAGCTTTTAACTTTTTCTCTTCCTTTTCCATTCACAAACCAAATCTTTTGGATATTTCAGGGTTTTCAAGCAATGTTCTGATGTATTAGAAATTTATTTACACCGCAGTCTGCCTATTTTCCTTTTGTTCTTGATTTAAGTATAAACAGGTTCACTTTAGTTATTTACCATACACTTCTTTACAATATACTTAAAAATAACTTCATGCGAGTGTAGTTAGCATATCTTTTTTCCCCTTCTCCAGACCTTCGCAAACTAAGCCAATGCTCACAGTTTACTGAAAGCTGACACCAGTCCAGATTTAAATCTCAGATTTACAAAGATTATAAATTAAGGTCAATCTATTGTTCTATAATAAGGATGTTCTGATTTTCAAATGTGTACATTGAGAACTGTTGACATAATGAGTAAAATGCATGCTCCTTTTCCAAAACATTTAATTTCTTCATTATATGCTGTTCCTTTTTGCATTAGTTCTTTTTAACATGTTAAATGGATTCATGAATAAAAGCAAAACTTGGACAGTTGAAATGGCTACTGCTATCATTATTCAGAAAAAAGTATATTCACCACTGCCTTTAATAGACCATTGCCTGAAAAAAGACAGAAAAATAAAATGCTCTTTATTACAACTTGTAGAATCTTGGAGTCTAGTCCTTAAATCTGTCCTCACTTGCAAGAGTAATACTGAGAATTTAGATTGCATCAAACTGAAGGATGCTGCAGAAATGTGTACCTCCCTGTTTCTTTACTGTTATGAAACAAAATGAAAACACTGCCTCTAAATATTTCTTTCTAACAGTGTCTAGTGGCTAATTAAATATTTCTGTGGCTCAATAGCAGTTTTGTAGAAGTGGGTTCAGTACTCAGAAATTCACTGAAGTGCAAGAGAGAGTTATATTGTGGTGAACTATTGCTAAATTCTGCTATGTGAAAAGGCATGGAGCAGTATGTACTGAAGCATCACCACTTAGATAAAGATATGATTTTTTTTCACTAAGAATTTCTTTATTTGGAAATACTCTATAAATCAAACCAATTCTGATGTGTGAGCTTTTCACATTATTTTCTTCCCTTTGGATATGATTATTTGCATTATTTTTGACTACTTAGAAAAGTTCTATGCAGTCTGTTTTTGCAGTGGGCAGTATGCTTACCAGGAATGACTTACTGCTTTCAATATTTCAGTGTACACTGTGGTCCAAGGAAGGAAAATGCTTTCTAACTTGGAAATTACAAGAAAAGCTGTACTATTTTACTGTTTTATGACCTTCATTATGGCCTTAAAATTGAAAAATCTTTCTAAAATCCTACCCATCTGCTCTGAGTAAAGCAAATGTTTGTGCTGCTGCTCTCCATAATCCCATTTTCCTTTCTCCCACATCTGCTACTGACCAGGCTTTTTCTTGGTTGTTATGGAGTGCTTAGTTTGAAAAGACACAACTTTAAAATGAGAAGATGTCATTGTTATTAAAACCTTTTACTCTGACTCAAAATCAGGGTTCAGGAATCTTCAGATTTCCTCAGTGATTTTGGGCAGCTGACTGAATCCCCCCATGTTTTGGTCTCCTACTTGTGAAAGGGAATACTAATGTTTATTTTTAGGAGAAAAGTATTGTTGCTTATTTTGATTGAAAGAATTTATTTGTTGTGCAATATGTGGGAAATTATATTTTCTCTTGAGGCTTCCACGTATTGTGTATAATGAAAATATTTTTAAAAGTAAGAATACTGTCTCAAAATGTTTTAAAATTAAATTATATATGAGTTGCTACCTTTGTTTTTTAATTATATTTGACCTTCTGCTGTTTCAGTCTTTGTAGAGACAGCAGTTGAATAAAAAATGCTAAAGGTTTTCTGCATTTTCATTGAACACTAGTAAGTTCTATGTGCTAGGAGCTCTCCTTACTGTAATGTTCATTTAGAAGGCCAAATATCTGGAGAGAAAACTTACTAAAGCTTGGCCATGTACGGAAGCTTCTATTGGTATAATTATATAAATCAGACTTGTATGACATGTATAAACAGTACACTGAACACTATCTTGGCAGACACATGTTATTCAGTTTGCTTCCAAGATTTCAGGTTTCTGAGAGTCACATATTGCATGCCTTACATACAATGAAAAAAACAAAGGCAAAACCAATTGGAACACCTCCCCCTCCTCCAATAGGTCCAGTGGCACTGAACCCAGGCGTATTTGGGTTTAGGATTTCTGGAATTTTCTTAGCATTTTGCTAAGAATATCCAGCCTTAAAAATTGATTCAGAAGAGAGCTTGTCAACCTAAATAAGCATGTGCAGAAGTGGCTTAGCTTGTCAACACACTTTTCTGAAGCAGATCTTACACTGCACCTTCTTGCTTCAATCTAAGAGATGGCCACAGATCCTTTGAATTAATTGCTCCTGCTTTCAAAGGAGTTGTTTATACAACAGAGTAGAAGTTCAGTGAACTGTTTAGAGATACTTAAGTTTTCAAGATAATACTTGTTGCAGAAGACAGGAGGACACAAAGGTCACTTGACTTTCAAATGCTGAACAGTTCTGTTATTAAGAAACATTCTGGGATTGCATATAAATACAGGATTACCAGAACTGGCTGCGGAATTTCCACATGAAACTATGTGAAAAACTTATTCTATCTTCCATTTCAAAGCTAACTTTCAGAGGGACCAATACCAGTATCAAAGGGGTGAGATGCACTCACGTCTCTGGCTGTTTCAGACGCTGTTGGTGTATTGCAAATCAGTTTGGTTTCAGCAAGTCAGCTGGCAGAGTATGGCAGTGGTAGTAAATGTTTATGAATTGACAGCTGTCCAGGCATGCAGTACCTCTAAAAATATACTGGAAATAACATCTACATTCAAGAAAGATTTACAAATCCAATGGGATCAAATTGAACTGCACTCATACTTCTGTCCTTCAGGTGGGTGGCCTGCATGACAATTTACAAAGAGAACATTCATAGGTTACTCAGGATTGCAGGTGTATGAATATGGGTTTGAGACATACTGGTAAGGTGGACAGCAACAGCAGCAGGCTGAAGAAATGTCGTGGTACCAACAAGGGCAAGCAAGTACTTTGTTTTCTCCCAGTAGCACAATAAGCAGAATGTCTGTATGGATGCCAGGTAAGAAGAGAGTATCTGGAGTTTCCTGTTGCTCTCAATAATGCCTTCAGAATATGGAGAATAAGAAGCTTTAAGGGTCATATCCTTGAGTCTGAATTAAAAAAAAAAAAAAGAAAATAAGAAAAAAAAAGGAAAAACGTAGCTCATAAAATAAATAGAAGTGTTGATACAGGCAGTGCCTTAATATCAGTGTCATACTACCACATGTTCCATATTCCCTACTTGCAGCTTGTTGCCTCTCATTACACCCACTGCAGTTGAATATAGTTGAAAATAGAATCATTGGAGTGTATATACTGCATTGTACAATGTGCTGGCTTTTATTTATTGTAGATAGTTTACTTGAGTTGTGAAATGTCTACTGTGCCCTACCTCATGATTGTTTTAAGATTTGTTTGTCCCTGTTAAAGGGACATACTGAAAAATAGAAGGCTGGAAGAGCTTCTTTTTTTTTTTTTTGGCAGATTTTGAATTGTTTTAATTGATTGTTAGGACTAAATTCTGTGTGCCTGAAATTAGATCTATATTTTCTAGGAGGAGCTTTAACCAGCTCCAATCTAATATGTAGCAAGCTCCAGCCGTCTAAAATCATTCCTATTTTATGGTCATGATTAGCTCTTTTTTTATCCCTTCCTGCAGCACCTGCCAGGAGTTGAAAGCTACAAGGAATGTTTTTAATCTGTGATTAAATATGTTGCTGCTTTTCATTTTTTTCTTTTTGATTATGGTTCCAAAAGAAAAAAAATAACAAACGCAAAACTTTCCAAGGGAAATAAGATGAATATCTGTTTTTTAGGGACATTCATCTATTGTAAATGCAGATCATTCTTTGTGTTGAAAGCTCTTAAGCCACTGTACAAATGCACAGAAATTAGTTAGGCATCTATACATCAAGACTCAGGCACACATAAGACTAACTAATTCCTTTTTCAAAAGTCCACATATTGTCCTTTGACACCATGCACAGAGTGCATTTACAAATGAAATCTTTTATCATTCTAGACCTTTTCTTAAGTATTTTTAGCTTATGCAACAGCATCTGGTTTAAAACAGGAAACAGGCTTATGGCTAAATGACTTTTGCACATAAATATTTAAGACTCTATATACTGAAATGTGATACCACAAGTTATCACTTCCCGGTATGCAGCCTCTTATGCTTACTTTTCATATAAAATATCATAGAGACATGATAAATGTAAAGTCCTTCCCAGAAAACAAATGAAGTTCTAATATCACTTTGGAATGCTATAATTGTAAAACAGCATTTCTGATTTTATTAAATTGCCATTTTGTGCGTGTTTTTTTTCCAAAGGTGATCTGCTTTCACATTTACTTAAGAGTTTGACCTAGTCTGCTCCCTCTTCAGCCAGTAGGAACTTTGCTGTAGTTTTCAGCCTATAATTTGTATTACAGGAATGTGCAATACAAATAGGGTAAGCTCTCTTATTTAGTGGGACATCTACAGGATCTATGAGAAACGGTAAACAAAAATCAGAGTTATGTTATTCTGGAATTCAGTGTTGGTGAGGAAGAGTTATAGCCTGTAAGTAAATTATCAGATTGGCGATTGACATATTTACTACAGGAATGTCTTTTTAAATTTTTATTACTGTCCTTTCTTAGTTGTGCCTCCTTTTCCCATGCTTATGTTTGTCTTTTTCTTCAGAATATGAAATACATATGCCTGCTGTTCTGTTTACTCACTCTGTAGCTGTCCCTTTTCAGCTAATCAACCTGGGATGTTCTACTACTTTTCACTGATCTCAAAAGGACTTCTTTCTTACTCAGAACTTTGCAGTGGGTAGCAGGAGCCATGGTAGGAGTCAGTCTAAAAGTATGCAAAATTCTTCTAGATGTCAGGACCTTCAGACTGGTTCTTCCAGGCATCGGCATGTCTTAAGAGGTCATCTGGTTAATCTTATTGAAGGTTTTTGTAATAAAGAATATTTCATGGGTAACAAGATGGCTAACAACAATGCTAACAAGAACTTAATTTTGGACTTTTCAGGCACAGGAGGGATTTTGAGTATTACATTCTGTTGAATGGACATTATATGACGCATGAGAGATGTAGACTTGCCATTAAAGTGTTTAAGACATAGATATACTTCAGATAAGAAAATGGTCGAGAACAGCTGTCTGCAAAATAAGCAGTCTGCTTGAAAGGGAACAAAGGAAAAATAAGAGGAGAGGCATAGATGGTTCCGAGGTGTTTGTGTGCACAGCGTGTCTGAGGTTAAGTGCAGGGGAGAGGGCAACATGTAGCAGAGCAGAGTAAGATATGACATAGCAAGTTTCTCAGCTATGAGTAGCTTTACTCTGAGCTGTTCTGCTCCAGCTTAGACTGAGTGCCACCTGCATCCTACCGAGCTAGGAGAGATGGAAACTATAGGAAAAATTAATTTCTCTTTCCTCCACAGCTGGTCGGCATCATCAGGAAAGAAAGACAGGGAGAGTGCTGGAGAACAGTACGGTCTGAAATTGTCAGTATGGACTCTGACAATTCCCTCCAATTCCAGAGAGCTTTACAGCCCTGTCATCTTGCAGTTTCAGTTTTGGGTATTTTAAGCTTAGGTACAAATGTTTAAAAGAATAGTATTTCCTTTATGCTCTCTCTAAAAAGGATCACTTATATCATTGAGGCAGTGCATGTTCTTAGCTTTGTACCTCTAAGTACACTGATAGCACCAAGTAGGGATGGGCATGGAAAGTTGTGAAATGATATCTAGGTATTCTAATATTGTGATATAACATTCTGTTAGATTCAATCAAAACTACATGAAGAATTTACTGGGCAATTTGCTTAAATGTGATAGCCTTACTCTGAACAATGGTAACATTTTGTCAGTATTGTTTTAAACTGTAAGGAGTTCTGAAAAGTTTGGTTTTTTTTTTTTCTTGTCAGAAACTAATGTTAACTGTGATCTTATTGACTGGGTTTTTAGCATGGCACAGTTTTGACCCAAATTTTGCAAATAAGTAATAATTTCTGTGAAAATCAGCTCTGCAAAACCAAAATAGTTTCAATTGTCCTGTGTTTCTCATCAGACCAAACTTGCACTGAAGTAAAAAATGACCAAATGAGCTTATCTGTGATTTAAAAAAGACTTTCTGGATACATGAATCATTAAATAGAATATTTTAGCCTTTTCCTTTTTTTTTTTTTGTCCACAAGGAGAATTTGTATTTCCAGAACTGAAGAGAAGGAAGAAGTCAGCGTCGTGACTAATTGTTTTATACCTTTCCACTAAATTTTAGCAGATTTGAACACTGCTCTTTTCTTGCTCCACACTGGTCAGATGATAAGGATTAATTTGCTGTGACCTATTTGTTTTGACCTTACTATGACCTTTAAGTTTTTTTATCCCTTTTCCTGACACTATCTGTCATCTACCTTGGGCAGCCAAGTATAACTTCAAAGCAGTGTTCTGTAGTATACTTAGTTTTATAGCATAGTCATTCATTCCAGCACATAAAAGATCATTTGCCTTTAAACATTGTTCTTGAAGATGGGAGTAACATGGGTCTGTCTCAAGCTTCCCATGTTATGCCTCTGAGTGAATGTTCCAAGAGGAATAAGAGAGGTTGCACACACTCTTTCAAGTATTCAAGTCCATTATTGAATTTAATTCCTGTGGAAATATTAGCAGAACTTCTGTATATATGACATAAAAAATGTCTATTGCGTTGTATTTCAAGAGACTGGACTTCATGCAGTTTCTTTTGCATTTAAAGCCATTTTATGGCTAAGTTTTCACACTTCTGTTGTAAAGTTTTAATCTGTCTCTGATTATTTTGTATGAGCCTAGAGTCTAGCTTGGGAACTTGGTCTTAGAGGTGTTAGAGGTGACAGCTCTAACTTTTGTAGCCTCCATACCTTTGCCATTCAAGAGGAGCAAAAATAGGAACTTTGTGTTTCTAGTTATGGTTACTCCTAACTTTCCAGTGTGATGCAGTATGCTATGTACAGCATCCCAAACTGCTGATCTTGAAAGTTTAATGTGTATAAAAAGGCTCTGCTTTAAGAATAACAAGTCTTACTTTGCTCAAAGTTTCTATTCCAAAATCAGGATGATATGATACAACACCTCTTACTAGCAGCATTTTGGGACCATGATTAATGCAGCTGTCCCAGACTCATGTAGATGAGATGTTTGTGCGCACACATAAAGTATGCCCACACGCTCTCTCATATGCTCTCACACAGTCCCTCACTGCAAATCCATATCAAGTTGTTTTACTCATCTCTCTATAGAGCTATAGATTAGAGGCCTTTTTATTCTAGAATTGCTATTCGTTTCACAGGGAGTTCTGGCTATACCAGGAATATAGGAACATCCTCTTAGGTCCCAAGTGCAGCAGAACATTTAAGCATATGCTTAGCTGTAAGCACATGTTTTAAGTTCCAGGAAAGTAAGAATCTAATTGTGTGTTGAATTTGAGCCAGAAGATACAGCACAAGGCATGTGTAAGTAAGTGCAAACAGTTTGCTCAGGTTTTAGGGGTATGTTGAATTTTTATTTTTTTTTTTTTTTTATCGGGAAATGCCGTATAAACAGAGCCAGACAAAGTTTTGGGCATGGATAATCAGAACAATCTGCAACGGCTTCCCGTCTGTGGCTAATGGGATATTTCTCCAAGCTTTGTCACCATGGCAAATACTTTTTAATACACAAACATTTGCTGCATTGAAAATCCACCCACTCTTGTTGAAAGATGGCCAGGTTTTGTAAAATTGCATTCCAGCTACCCTGCTGATTTTTAAGATAAGCCCTTTCAGTTAACATTCCATGTGTCTAACAAAAGATGTGTGAAAAGCACAGTTTATAAGAACACACATGGAATCTTTATAGTTTCACTGTTCTCTAATAAGAAAATGAAGTTTAAAAGTCTTCTCATATGTATATGCATGCAGGGATGCAAACACAGTTTTAGTCACTGTTTTTTCTTTTCCTTTCCTTCCCAACCCTCAAAGGGACAAGGCAGTATCTCCATGCCAAGTTTCCATCTAAACTTGACTTTCCAGTTCTGGCAGTCATTCTGTGAACATCTCGTATATTAATGAGAGATTAGTCTTTGAGGTTCCTTAGTCTTCACTGAGCAAGATGCATATGCTGAATAATGAGGTATCTATTTAGGTTTTTTTCTTTAAATAATTGCTCTTAACTTTTCTTCTTCCTTAAAGATATGGTAAAGTAACACAAATGTGTGACTTTGTCACCTGCAACACAGATTAAATAAAATGTAGGCACTTTCCCTCCCACTACGGCTCTAGGAAGAATGATCCGTCCAGCTTTCATTTTCAGTGCCATATGGGTGTTCGATATCAGTAAGAACACTCCAAACACTTACATGAGGTAGTTGCATTTGAGAAGAGACTTCAGGGGATATATGAGCTATAGCAGTCCCAAGGAAAAGACACCTTGCATTTTGACAACTTGCATGCAGCTTTGCAAGCCTTTAACTTGGTAAAAAAAAAAAAAAAAAAGAAAAAAGAGAGGAAGAGAGGAAGAGGGAAGAGGGAAGAAGGGAGAGTGGAGAGGGAATAAGGAAGGGAATCACATGACATTCTACTAACTTGGAACCATCAATACATTTACCATTTTGTTCTTCAGGGCTATGTAGGGAATAGTTTTCCAAAGTTTTCTTTTAGCTGACTGTAATCCTTTAATGATTTTTAGCAAATCCCTTTGCAATTTCTTACTGTATATCTTATTCTGCCCTTTTTTAAAGTATTTAGTTCAGATCTGACTAAAGGGTAAGCCTCACTTAATTTTATCTTGCAAAATACAGGAGTTGATCTGGTGCAGGCCTATTTGCATTCAAATGCTTTATAGTTTCTTCACAATTAAAGAACCCAAAGTACTATGGCATCACTGGTACCTAAAGGTACGAAACCATACATATTAAGCTTCTACAAATTTCCACAAAAATACTTTTGTAAAATTCCTGGAAAATCTCCAAGAGAAGATGCCATGTGAATGTAAACATGAATCTACACAGTCCTTGGATATGGTACTTGTTATCTTCATTCTTTTGAAGTATTATCAGAAATGTCTCAAACACAAAACATAATAAATGGCTGTTCACCCTATGAGGTCATTGCATAAGCTCATACTGTATAAGAAATTTGGAAGCGTGGCACCCAGTTTTTAGGATTAATATAATTTAATTTTTTATAGGAAACATGATATGTTTTCAAAGCTACTGTATGGTTTCAGACTCATTGGTTTGAGATTTCTATGCACTGAAAGGAAAAGAAATAAAAATTTCACTTTAAAATGTGGGTGCATTTATAACTACTATAATGTTCTTAAATTTTTCTTGAGCTAAAGCAGGCATGGTCTAGAAGTGATTTTAAAAGGTTAGTATTTTCTGTGTTGGGTGATTGTACTACAAAGTAGTCTTAGTAAATTTACAGTTTCAACAGTTGAGGCTGCTTTGGCAGCATCCTGTATTTTACAAGCATGGCAGAAGGAGATTTGTTCATTAAACAAATGTTCTCCCCTGGGTGTGCTACTTCTTCTCAGATGCCAGCTATAATGTGCCCCTCTTGCCCTAGAACCCCTACTTATTCTTTTGGCCTTCATGGGGGCTTATTCACTACCAGTTTTGCACTTATCAATAAAGTGCCTTCAATACAGTTACTTCATGAGATTTCAGCAGCTATTACTTACTTGCAGGGGTGGAAGAGGATAGTGGAGCTGCACAAGTGATAAAAATAGCAGATATTTTGAATTAAACATATTCTGGAGCAAAAGAATATTTGCTGTCCAGCTAGGTAAGAGCAAGAAGATCCTGGCTGAAAGCACATTAAAGTTAAAGCGAGGATTCTTGCGAAAACTAGTGGGTTTTGAATGAAAACTTAAATATAGTGGGAGAAGATTCTTGCTTTCTGATGTGTAAACAAATGAATTAAGAACAAGAATGAAACCCCCGGGATTCAATTTTAGCCTAAAATTTAGTGGAATAAAAGTTTTAAAAAAAATTATTGATTTTTTTTGTGTAAAAAAAAAAAAAAAAAAAAAAAAAAAGCTTAGATGCTCTAAATAAGGTAATTTAAAATATACTGAACTGATGACTTTACAGATCATGTATGAATTTATGCATATAGTCTAGATCTCTTGTAGACTGGAAAGTGTCTGTGTTTTACCTAGGTGCTTGAAAGCTGACTGCTGTGGCTAAATTCTCTATCAAAGCTTATGAAAAGTTTACTTTCCTAACTCAGGATGGATATTTCTTCCAAGTGAAAGACTATAAAAGTGTAACAGGAAGCAAGTCCATGTAAAATATTGAAGTCTTAAAATATTTAAGTAACATTAGCACTGTGCTGAAATACTCATTTCCTAATTGCATAGCACACAGAATCTTGATCTTGCTAAGGCCTCCAATAAATTGAAAGCAGACTAAAACAAGCTTTCATACAAGAAACATCTGGTTATTTAAGTTTCCTTCTTTTAATAGTAATTTTAACAACTCCCAAACGTGGATAGAAATACTACATTATACTTTTGTTTAAAGTTCATTTCCTGTCCCTGGGATATTCACTGACCTTTTAATGCTGCCCATTTTGCTTTCCACTTTCTTATTCCTATTCTCATTGACTTCATTCCATTCTTGACCTCTCTTCCCCTCAAGAAAATTAAATGCAGTCCAAAACATGTTGGACACCAATTAGTTTTACAGCTCGTCTTACCTCCCCTCCTACTGCATTCTTCAGTTCATTGAGTCCACTCCACTTTTATACTTTCAGTCTTCACAAAACTTATAGCCCCACTGCAAAGTAAACACTGCTGGCATGAAATTAAAGCCTTTTTCTCTGCCATTTTCCTCCTTCCAGCCAAAATCAACAAAAAGTGATCACTAGACACAGAAGGAAAAATGCAATCAGCTTCTACCTTTGGGTTTTGAGAAAAAAAGTGTTCTTTTCTTGTAATTATAACATGATAGAGGTTTATGGCACTTCATAACAATAAGTCTCAACTAAACAAAAAGTAGAATAGAAGGTTTTGTGTACTGCAATTTGTTTATCTTTTAATTAGTGAAGTGTTGGAACAAGAGAAAACATTTGTTATGAGAAAACATAAATTATGAGAAATATAAATTATGATCCTACTTATATTTAAAGTTATTATTTATTATATTTTGCACTCTTACACTGGTACAAATCTGCCATTTCAGTGTGGTTAGTAGTGAAATTTTGCCTAAATCTTTGGTTATTGGCTTACCCCCTGATTCAGTGAGGCACTTGATGGGTGAATATATGGCAAGGTTCAGAATGTTGTGGGTTGGATGGAGACCACTTCTCAGCTCCTGACATTTGTTCCAAAGTAGAAATAGGCGTTTATTTAAGTATCATTCTGAAATACACTTAGGGACAGTATCAATGTCCAGCAAAATATTATATATAAAATGCCTTCAATGCAACCATAGATGCTATGCACTAACTAACCATCAAAATTTTCCTTTGACTTCAGTATCAAAAGGCTGGACATGAAGTATGTGTACATCTGAACTAATATTTTTAAAGGCATATTTTATATATTATGAATATATTTATAAATATATATCATACATATCTCTACACGTACAATAATATTTCTGCCTGGAAATAACAATGGATTTTTTTTAAATCCCTCTTAATGATACTTGAGAACAGTCCTGCATCAGAGCTTGCATCTAGCCGAAAACAACTTGCTTTTTAGTAAGAAAAAAACTTAGAAAACTGTCAGTGGTTTCTGTTCTTAAAGCTCCTTGTTAAACTGGAAAAGTTAATGCTATGTTCTTCAAAGTTTTTTATTAATTTATGACTATGTGATATTCAATTGCCTGGATTGATCCAAAGAGTGTGAGGAAAGAGTCACCTTTTCTTTCTTAAAGGATCATCCTTTCTTTGGCTGTAAATAAATCTTACCACCATGAGCCAGAGAACACAGCTTTTATTGATTGGTTTTCTTTTTTAAGCACGTAATGTCTAAACACTTGTATCTAAGCTGTAGATTATTCAGGAACTTTTGGCATTGTCCATAGGTTAAGCTTTTCTTTGTCCACACTTGCAAGACCGTTTTATGGCTCTTCAAACTAGATATTAGGCCAGTATGTTTCTGTCTAATACAAACTTTACAACATAAAAAAGCCCTATTAAAGGGAAGTAGTCTTTATATTGTAGTGTTTCCAGTTTTAGGGATATTTTATTTTGCTTTCAGCATTAATGCTATTAGTGTCAAACTAAGAACTGTAATTCACGTGATTTTGTAAATATGCCTTTCAACTTTATGTGCAAACTATCAGTTTCATGGGCAAGCCCCAATTATGTTTTAGAAAAAAAGTCAAAATGTATGGTTCTTTCCATTAGCCAATTTTTGCCCTGAAAATGTGACAAGCAGTAGGTACTGGTGATACATTTCTGACAAACTACTCCTATTTTTGTTTCTTATTGTTCTAAGTACACGTAAGACATTATTTTGACTTCTTTACTTCCACTTTCAATCTATCCTAGTAGATTAAGGGGAAATCTGACTGAACTTCTTATTAACAAATATCTGAATGTCGGAAGATACATTTTGTTATGATATGCTTAAGGCAAAAATAATAGATATTAAGAAAAATCTCACTTTCAGTGTAATATGGCTTAGTCTTCTTGGAAAAAGAAAAAAAACAACCCAAACAAATTAGAACTCTGTTTTTGGCTATACACTGCAGGAATTCCTTCACTGTCAATATGCTGATTTGTGATACCTATGGTTCTGCTCACACATTGTTAGGCAAAATGAAACCTTTTAATCAGATGCAAGCTACAAAGAAAAATTGAAGTGGTGAGAATTATGCACAGAGAAAGAAGAACATGCCTCAAGAAACTGTCAGTGTGCCACATGCAAATGTTATTTACCTTTGGGGCATACAGACGGTTATAATCATAATAACACTTGCTGTGATCCCAAAAGTGCTTCTTTACTTTTGAATATAGAATTAATTTGACATAGATAATTGTGTTCATGCCCTACTTGAGGGTTATAACCACCTTTCTTTCTAAAAGCTTGAACAGTCTTCCTAATATTGTGTAGAAGGCCTATGGTGACTCATGGGCATTGAGTCACCTAGGGACATTTTCTTGTAAGCATGTTATTCAGATTGCTCCAAAATTTGTAATATAGCCACTAAGCTTTTGATTGCCAAGGACAGTGGAGGGCAAAATAACTCAGTAATACAGAAGTGCAACTGACAGAAGAAAATATGAAAAGTTGGGGGAAAATATTCTGTGCTGAATTTGCTGCTGGGTCAGAAGCATAAGACCACACGATAGGAAAGAAGGCTCAGCACTATGCTAGACTGAGTGAATGCATCACATAGCAAGTTCTCTATCAGGGTGGCACAGTCAATCCACAACCCAGATAATCCTCTGCTGGCAATTGACAGCTGATTATATTTGGTGATCTGTATTAACAATGCTCTTTCCTACAACCTGAAATTTAGCTTTCCCACTTTGCTGAAAGTCAGGGGCTCATAAATATCTCAAATCAGTCACTTGAATGGTAAAGATAAGATCTGCAAAAAATTGTGAATATCCTATCATAGAATAACAAAGATTTGAATGATCAGTAGACTCTCTGGATTCCCTGTGTTCACAGCAAAAGAGAGAAAGAAAAGAGTTTCAAAAAATGGGTTCTCAAAAACTAGTCAGTTGTGACACAGAATTACAAAATATAATGGACAGAACAGCATTTCTGTACTCTACCAGAGAGATCATGCTATAAATTCTATCAGATTGTAGTTGTTTTATTAGTAAATTACTTCTGACATGAAAACGAAAAATGTGACTATGAAAAATATATGAAAGAATATATACGCAGGTTGAATTCATCCATTGTAATTTTTAAAGAATATGTTAGGGTAAAAAACCACAAAGCAACAATTCTATTAGATAGAGCTCAATGAAATCACCATAATTCTTCTTTAAATACCTTCTGTTGAACTCAGAAAGTGGAGAATGAAGTTCTGGTTGTTCAGGCTGTTCTTTTATGGCTGTATTTTTGCATGGATGGAGCAGTTAGAATGAAACTCTCCCTATTTGACTTTGAAAAATTAGGCTAGGTTTAAAAAATGTAAAACGTAACCTAAGCCACAGCATGAGGATTGCAGTCCAAGATTAGCCTCTTATTCATATTAACTCTTTATTTTCACACTCATCTTCTTTTTTCTCATTAGAATGGCTCACTTACGTTTCACTCTTTCCATCCACAAAATTTTTCTTCTATCCTGAGACAATGTTGCATAAATGACCCAGGAATGTAGGGTGTGGAGCCGTATCTGAATGAATTTAGTCTAATTTTGAAGTAGCAATAGAAAGGGATAGTTCAGTGGAGGATATACTTGCATTGTTGGGCTACTCTCACGTCTTTGCTGCTGCATCTTCCCTGTTTACACTGTGCATCCAAATTAAAGCTTGCATAGGTTTTACCACCTGAACTGTGATCAGGCTTATTCATTTGCTGTAGTCTTAAGAGTTACAGAATTAAAATTCTCTCCCTGATGTCAGCATTCATACATTTGTTCCATAAAAGGGGAAATTATGCCAGTGCAAATTCCCTGAGTTTGTCTTGTGGTTGCAGTATAATAATATCCTCATATCCCATAATACCCGCATTTTAAAGAGAGTTATCACTTTTTGCTTTTCATGCTTCACAGTCCTACAGACAATCTTCCTACCTCAAAGAGCCAGCTTCTGAGGGAAAAGACAGTAGAATTCAGTCTTTATGTGGTAATGCAGTTGGAGAAGCAAATAGAACAGAAAAAAAATATTTTGGTATGTGGTTTCTGAGAACCAGAAGTTTCACACAGAAGTGGTATCGATCTCACCTTGCTTCCTCCTCAGCAGAGCTAAGAATGTTCTGGCAGTACTTTAATTGTTGGAAAAATACCATTCTGTTGAAATCAAACTGTTTCACAGGAATGTCTCATTTAAAAAAAAAAAAAAAAGATACCCAAAAAATACACAAAATATATTTGAAGCCTAACTCTGTATGTGTGTGAGATTTTAATGTCAAACCCAAGCTGACAGCATGAAAACAAATGTGTGACCATGCCAGAAACAAATGTTTTCAGAATTCACTTTAAAGTAAATCTTATTATCTTGGCTTGACATTAATTTTTATGTATGCCTGACTGACTTGTGGATAGGAATTTTGCCTGAGAATGTATAAGAACATACTTCCAAATCAGGTGAATTATGTAAGATCAAAATTACTTCATTTACTACCCATACATAAGCACGTTTTTACAACAAGCTGTGCAAGTATTGGCTCATTTTTCAAAGTATCTGTGAAAACATTGAAAGGGACATATAAGGGACAAATGTTATTTGATGTTGCACAGTACTTCAGAACTTATGGCTCACACCATTTGGCACTAATGGTGCTGTGTGGCTCTGTACAGTATTTATCACAAACCCGTCAAAAAGCATCACCACACAATAATTTTTTTTTTTTTCATTTCATTTAACTGCTGTGCTAAAAGAGTGCTTGGTCTGATGAGATATATCTTATGTTTTCTTTCAGTTGAAGAGAGTTTGGCACCACATGTACAAAACAGGACAGATAGGAAAGCCAGAGATGGTTAAATTCTAAAAGTCAGGCTGATAAAACCCTGCATCTGAAAGTTGCTGTAGAAATTCCTTATTCATTGTTTAGGAAAAGGTACCTGAGATCTATTTAACAAAGCAAGTCGACTTGGTGATTGGGAAGAGAAGACAATGGAGTTTCTAATGAGAGGTTCACATTGTTTAGCAAAAGGAATTCTAACTCAGTGTTAAAACTGAGGTTAGTACCTAATATAGTTGTAAACTTTGATAGATTCATAAACTTTTTATGAATTTATGAGCCACATGAAGCATGATATAGCCAACACATTTGATACATATGCTTTTTAAATTAACCAAAGGAACTAAGGTTGATATTGTGGTCTAGGGAAGTGAGATTTAGAAGATCTGGGTTTGCTGCTGACTTGCCTTGTCAAATGACCTATTCAGATCACTTACCCTTCACAATGTTCCCAATTTAAACACTCATAAACTAGGCATAACATTGGTTAATGCTTTGCAATCCTCAGTTGAAGAATATATAGGAATATAAAAAGGCTGATCTTCCTTAACTTCACATATAAGTGGCATACTTGATAAATGTAATTTGAAGAATGTCATAGATATTTGATAAATTAGGTTGTTAAATAGTGTTAGAACTGTATGCAATCATTAACTTACAATACTCATTCAGAAGATCTAATGAAAAACATTTTGGTATTCTAATCGGTGATTGCTTTTGTATGTTCAGAACAACTCCTAAATAATACAAGCTTGTGCCTTGCAAAAAACATCATCTTTGAGAGGGAAAATTAATATTTCAGACTGACAGAAAGGAGTCAAAATAAAGCCTTTTATTGAGATGTGTAAATAAGAGTTTTAGCCTTTGCCATGGATTTTGTGGTTCAGTTGCAAAAGCCCCTGAACACTGAGACAGATTGTCCTGGCATGTTCAACTGTGCTGTGTAACTAGAGCATAGACTTTTAAAAGTGTTTCACCATCACTAACCAAACCCGTTTAACAGAGGCAAAGTTCCATAATTAGATTTTCCAAAATCAGCAGTCTGTGCTGACACGCTTGTGAGGTGGGCTGATGCCAACCTGATGAAGTTTAACCATGACAAGTGCAAGGTCCTCCACCTGGGTCAGAGCAATCCCAGGCACAGCTACAGGTTGGGCAGAGAAGAGATTCAGAGCAGCCCAGCGAAGAAGGACTTGGAGGTGTTGGTCGATGAGAAAATGAACATGAGCCATCAGTGTGCGCTTGCAGCTCAGAAAGCCAACCGTATCCTGGGCTGCATCAAAAGGAGCATGACCAGCGGGTGGAGGGAGGCAATCTTGCCCCTCTACTCTGCTCTTTGAAACCTCACTTCGAATATTATGTGCAGTTCTGGTATCCTCAGCATAAAAAAATAAATGGAACTGTTGGAACAAGTCCAGAGGGCCAAGAAGATGATCAGGGGACTGGAGCACTTCCCGTAAGAAGATAGGATGAGAAAGTTGGGGCTGCTCAGCTTGAAGAAGAGAAGTCTGTGTGGAGACCTCATAGAAGCCTTCCAATATTTCAAAGGGGCCTATAGGGATGCTGGGAAGGGACTCTTCATTAGGGACTACTGAGAGGACAAAGGGTAATGGGTTCAAACTTAAACAAGGGAGGTTTAGATTGGATCTGAGGAAGAAGTTCTTTACTGTAAGGGTGATGAGGCACTGGAATGGGTTGCCCAGGGAAGTTGTGAATGCTCCATTGTTGGCAGTGTTCAAAGCCAGGGTGGACAGAGCCTTGGGTGACATGGTTTAGTGGGAGATGTCCCTGGCCATGGCAGGGGGGTTGGAAGTAGATGTTCTTAAGATCCTTTCCAATCCTAACTATTCTATGATTCTATGATTCCAAGATGTGTTTAATACTGGCACTGTTGCTAAGAAAAAAAATGAATAACTAAAACTATCTTACAGGATAACATGCTATATAAAATCATTCCACTTTCCTAGAAGAATACTTTCTCATACTTCAGTAAACTGTTGCATAATTATCTTCAGTGGTTGAACATGACATTAAAAGAGAAGGTGGGCGAGATTACCTTCTGAATGCTTGGATGAGAGGATGGAAATGTGCTTCATAATAACGAGCATGTCAGCACTGCAGAGTAGAGTTACTCTGGCACATAGGAGAGCACTGACTAGTTTTCTTAAGGTGTGAACCCTAAATTTAATCAAAGTTACTTTGCACATTCTGTGTTCACCTGTGCATGTCACTGGGATTTATGTAAGCATATGCCATGTACCCTGACAGGGATAATGACCTATATTTTAAAAAGTTTTCTACATTTCTTTTGCCAATAAAATTCTTGAATAGGTTCTCTGTTCCTCTGGGTATGCAGGGTTGATCTGAGGGAAGGTCTTTGTTGCTGTTCAGACAGATCAGCCCATGTTCTGACTGCGCCATACTAGATCAAATGAAACCTTCTTCAGGGAACTGGCTAACTTGAGGTTAAGTAACCCAAATGCGAATCATAGTGATGGCTAGGTAGAAGCCACACCAAAGTAAGGATATGGATTTACTTTGAAATGAAAGCATATTCTAAATCCTTTCATGAATGAGATTTTGTCTGGAGAAAAATTAGCTATGCTAATTCCAAGTGATTCAGTTGTGATTCAGTATCTGCAACACAAAGTTGTGTGTGCTTGACTGTTCACTACAGCAGTGGTGATAGTGGTGATAGACAAGCTCAATATTCAGGAGGACATCAAGCTTGTAAAATCACTTATATTTATGGTTTGTTAATTAAAATTCAAAAACTCAAGAGAGGAAAAAAAGCATAATTTTTTCCTCTTAGTAGTCTGTAGGGCTTGTTGCTTCTCTACTGGTTAAAAGTTTCAAAATTAAAATATATAAATGTCTATATTAAGATTATATCTTTTTAAAATATTATTAATAAATATTTTTACTCCATATGATCTGAAAAAAATGTTGTAGCTTAACTTTTCAGCCTATGTTGTTTTGCCACTGAGATATAACTTTAGGAAGAAGCTAAAGTTACTTTTCACATAAAATACATCAATGCTTACGTTTTCAGTAGTAAAGACTTATAAAAAATTGTGGTAGTTGTCACAGTTTTTTCATATTGTTATTCATTTTGTGTTACTTTTCAAAGTGAAATTATATGCAAATAAAATGTATGTAAATCAGAGTAAAATACGCTAGGTTCAAGCAAATAACATGCCAACTTCAGTATATATATGTCAACCAGCAGATCAAAAGCAGAAATCATCAGTTCCTTCTTGCCAGCCTGGTTTGCTTCTGGTTACTGTCTATGTATTCCTTCACCAAATCTAAAACAATTACAAGAAGCCCATACGGTAGATATTTCTTCTTCATGTATCCTATCTACCACAACCATGTTATTTATTATAGAATCATAGAATGGTTAGCTTTGGGAAGGACCTTAAGACCATCTTATTCCAACCCCATGCCTCATACTAGAGCATGTTTCCCAAGGCTCTGTCCATCCTGACTTTGAACACTGCTAGGGATGTATTACCATGAACTTCAGGGTATTAGCCAAGTTTGACTACAATACATTAAACTAGATTTACTTTAATTCTGGAGTTATTTACAATCTAAATTAAAATTCTGATTAGAGGAAGCAGGAATGTGTGTGTGTGTATTTTTAAGATTTTCAGCACACCAATCTGAGATTTTTTACAGCCATACACAGCATCTATAAACCATCTTCCATGTTTTCTTTTTGACCTGGTGCACAAATTTGTATGTTTAGCTGTAAATGCTTGAATACATTCCACAGATGTTCACTGATAGGGAGTGTCTCCTATGGCAAACATCTGATGTTGTAAATATACACAGTCTGAAACACAAGAATCCCTGAAAAATAGTGGCTTTTATGTCACGTAAAATTCGAGGTTAATTCACAGACTCTTCTTCTAGGAGCTCCAATACTGCACATTTTTCCATACACAGATCCTGCTAGAAGAAAGGGCCCCAGATATTTTGTCTGAATTCTTTGCTCAATGAACCTACAAGGAAACTTGCGGAGTAGTGGAATTAAAAGATTAAACTACAAGCCACTTGTACTAAGTCTTTAAATAACTTATGAAGCGTAGAGTTTACACAGTAACTGAGTCTGCAGACTCAGTTGCTTTTGGAGAATTCTTGAGGACTTTAATTTCTTTTTTTTTCTGCTTGATTTGACTGCTTTTTTGACGTGTGGCTCTTCCCATGTGGATGTGACAAAAGAAGAAGACAAAAGATAAGATTACAATTAAGTAGCATCTATGTGTTTGGGGATTTTTTTTTAACAGCTTCTTAATTAGACAGAAAATCCCCTTTATTAACCCACAGGGTAAGAATTGGAAGCAGTGGTATCATGTAGTCACAGTATTCTCACTCACATAACTACTTAGTGTCTTATAAATTTCAGGCATGTAATACTACACATGACAATTTTAGGATGTGCAGTAATTTGATAACCACATAGGTTAAAATGCCTCCAACAAGGTGGGTTTTAAAATTTACATGTTAAATATTGACAAGACTGAAAGCAGTTTTTACCAGTAACTTCAGTCTGTCGCTTCAAATACATTAATTTCTGTGATGTGGGGTAGGTAAAAAATAAGCACATTTCAAATATTGCAAGAGACAAGTAATTTACACTGGCTAACTAGGAATATAATCTAGAAGCAGATTAGTGGTTTGAGGACACAGTGTTATTCTGCAGATAACTCTCAGTTTGTCTTCAGAATGTGAAGTACTTAATTCTAAAATTTTGATTCCATGTCTCTGAGGCTTAGGCTGTGTATCCAGTTTCTATTCAGTTAGTATAAAGGTGAGAGAGAAGGGAAGCTTATGTTTCTAGCAGGGACAGTGGGACTCTCCTTCTCCTATCAGGTACAAGATGCTGTGTGTTAGAGAGATAGGATAACATATTTTACAAGTGAAAGAAATGGAAAGGAGAAATGGCTAATAGTTTTAAGAGCTTGTAGTTCTGCTGATCAGTTATAGGCAAGATTAGTGCTTCCAGAAGATCGAATAAATAATAACGATGCAGTCATCTGAATTGTTTGCATGGCTGTTTGTGGACAGTGATTATCAGGTATCATGGTGCAGTGGGTAAACATGCTCCCAGGCTTGATATGGGATCCAAGTATGGTCTTGAAGTTTTAAAATATGTGCCATTTAATTTCTGTTCTGTTACTGATAATGCACCCTTCAGAAGACCACAGGGTGCCAGAGTAGGCCTAAAATCAAAACCACAGCACTGCACCAGCTACCAAGGAGAAAAACGACTGCTGCTGCTGAACCCATGACAACACTATAGATTTTATACACTGTCCTGGGTTCAGCAGTAGCAGTCTTTTTTCTCCTTCTTAGTAGCTGGTGCAGTGCTGTGGCTTTGACTTTCAGCCTGATAATGCTGACATTTTTAGTTGCTGCTGCTTAGAATGCTTAGTCTGACCAAGGACTTTCTGTGTCTCATGCTCTGCCAGGGAGGAGGGAAGCTGGGAGGAAGCAGAGATAGGACACCTCACCCAAACTGACCAAAGAGGTATTCCATACCACAGCATGTCATGCCCTGTCTGGGGGCAGTCACCTGGAAGGACGAGATCACTGCTGGGTAAGGCTACATATTGGTTGGTGGGTGGTGAGCGGTTGTATTCTCTTCCCTTGTTGTTTCCCTTGTCATTTTTATTATTGGTGGTAGCAGTTGTGGTTTGTGCTGTACCCTAGTTACTGGATTGTTCATATCTCAACCTGTGGGAGCTACATTCTTTCAATTCTCCTCCTTATCCCTCCGGGAGCAGGGAGAGGAAGGTGGTGGGGAGAGAGTGAGCAAGCAAGCTACATAAATCATTGGACTCAAACCATGACATACACATATATTTTTTCTATTTATACCTAGATTATGATATGTTTCACACTTGCTCACCTTGCTAAAAAATGAAGCTGGTCAGAGCATGGTACAGAATGAGAATAGGTTGAGAGCTCACTGGAGAGACATAATTTGTCCCCTAAGAAATTCAAGAAAAAATTGGGGGTCTCTGGCTTTTGGAACATTTTTTTATTTTGTAAATAAGTTCATTACATCATATAATCAGCTGTCCCAATATTTGGTTACCTTTTATTTCCACATGCTATGAGAAAAATGGCAAAGCTTTTTTCTTACCTTACGTGATGACTTAATCATTTACAGCCTATCCAGATTGTGATAGCTGTATAAAATTCTGGCTGCTTACTGGTCTGTAAGAGTTGAGGTGAATTGAAGATTTTATAAATATCTTAATTTCAATGGGACATGCTTACAAATTAACAAAATCTTTTGTTTGAAACTTCTTAAACACAGAGAGCAATGAATCTATACTCTGTGAGATTTCCAAGACAGAACTTCCCTTTTTCATTTGTTTATAAAAGATTATTTTTGTCTACCTAGTTCTGTTTGGCTCCTGCATAGAGGCAGTTTTCACTTATGGATTTCTGAGGTGTTGGTAGGAAACATCTACCTTTAAACAAACCTGCTACTGGACTAGCAGTACAGGTTACTGGTGCTTATTGAGTAGCATTCTGTATTAACTCTTGCACTCAACAAGCAGAAAGTCACATTTCACCAGAATGCATTCAGCAACAGGAACAGAGACTGCAGTAAGCAACACTGCCTGTAATGGATGAAGCAGTAAGTAGAGGCAGCTCTTTCGAAAATATGACAGAACGTCCCTGGAGTTTTTATAGGTGCTTATTATTTTAAATTCCTTTCTGAAGTAGAAAGTTTAGCTTTTTCCATTCCTGAAACATTATCTGCCCAGGTACTTTATATTGATTGATTTGTCTTACAGCGAAGTTAAGGTCAGATGAATGAAGTGCATGACAATTCACTAAGGAGTGTAGGAATAGAAATGGTCTTCAGATTATCGTTAGGATTAGATTATTTGTTCTGGTTTCAGCAGTAGCAGTCATTTTTCTTCTTTTAAGTAGCTGGTGCAGTGCTGTGGCTTTGACTTTCAGCCTGGGAGCAGCGCTGATAATGCTGACATTTTTAGTTGCTGCTGCTTAGAATGTTTAGTCTGACCAAGGACTTTCTGAGTCTCATGCTCTGCCAGGGAAGAGAGGACCTGGGAGGAAGCAGAGATAGG